>QNGE01006267.1:9790-21785 GCA_008508345.1 Paragonimus westermani | reverse complement strand
GGCCGTGGCAAGGATATGCACTACTGATGAGCTCTAATGAGAGCGAAACTCGAGTCTAGTGCTTCTTTTCGAAAGAGGCCGGCTGGAAAGTCTATCTGAATGCGAAGGCTTTTGGGATTATCGACAAAGCGCCGGGATCAAGCTCTGTTGGAAATTCAGCCAATCTTCCCAAATCAGTTTGGCATTTCACTTTCGAAGTCGCACATAGGCACGGTGGTCGCCGGGAGCCCCTGACTGCTCATGCTAGACATTTTGTTTGAAGACCGCAATTGTTGTGATTTAATGCGGATAGTCGATAGAAGTGATGTCGAATAATCTATGGCTCCAAGAATGGTATTATTGAGAGGGTCGCACATATCGTCAACAGACCGGCGAACTAGACATGAAGCGCATCCACCCTAATCTTTTGGAAATGGTTTTAGGAAAGTCTGTTGGGGAAAAAAGCTTGGCATTACAAATAAGTTCAAATGTTATCACGGCTTCGTCGCTCAAACCAAGCGCCCATTAATGAAATGTCTGTCATCAACTCCTCATTGAAGATACAATCCCAAAAGACGGGTAGGGCCTTCGCGCCATCTTGTCTAATCAGTTGTGTTCAATAAGGCCGGCAGCCCTGACTGCGGCTAGAAACACAGTACCAACGGAGCATTTCCTGGAACAAGATTGAGAGTCAATCTGTAGCAGATTTCAGCCGCTTATTACTGGGATACGTTAGGATCCTGGGGTGAAGATGCAGTTGAGCCCGGATAAAATTATCTCCTCACGTTCAGAGAGGGGATGAGGATGATAAATCACGCTAATGAACCAACTGTCAGATTCGGTTAGTGCACCAGGCTGATTCCGGGATGGCAACCAGCGCTGGGTGTGACAGGGAACTGGTTCGGAGGGATTTGCAGATATAAAGGGCAACACCACCACCTTTACCCATTATTCTATCATTTTTAGAGATGAATCTATCTGCCATATCAGCCTCAGGATCAACGAGATGGAGAAAGCCATGGATCGGTAAACCCAATGGTCGTTAGCGAAGCAAAAGGCAGAGTTCCATTAGTCCCTTGGTCAGGCTTTGAGCAATGGTACAAACACATTTGGCATATTTCAGTCTGATTGAATGCAGGTTGTAGGACTTGAGAATGGACTGGAACTTTAGGGGGAACACTGGACATGTCAACGGGGTTATCGTTGATTCTGGCTGAGCCGGATGCATCTTTCCGAGACTGTAAGTTCACTAGGTGCTAAACAGTCGTCCCTTAACTTATGTTCACCTTTGGAATGATCAGGATGGAAGATAATACTGTGGAGGAAACGATCGAATATTTACGTATCCTTTCCTGGTGCAGTCGTAGTAATTTCCAACAGCCTCAGTGAAGATTCCTCTGAAACAGGACTACAGCGGGGAGTACGCGATGCCCTGCAGAAGCACGTTCCCTAGCTTTAGGCAGGCGGAAATTTCCATTGACGGGTCGTACTGTTTTCCCCACACACACATTTCTAATAACTACGTTGCCAGTATGGCCAACGGTAGTCGCATCTTTGGTAGTTAAGTTTCGCCATTGTCGCTCCGTTTAACCTGCCAGGATGTTGGGACTCTACCGAAGGAACGTTAGTCGATTACACAACTCGTGTACCCACCGACACGCGTTATACTGTCTCTGGCAATCCATAGGACTTTTTCACGCCTTAGAGGATGGCCCCAAGATATCGACTAGACAGGTGACTTTATAATGAGTCAGATTATTCACGCAAAAACTCCTCTGAGGGATGCTCTACTTTTGTGTCTTTTTTGGCGCCTCACTCGAAGTGGTTCCGTGCTCGCTGGCTCCATGGCTTTCCAGATACGTGACCGTGCAAACAGAACCGTTTTACGTTCACGACTGTTGATAGTAAACGGAGTACCAACACATTGCAACGTGTCTTCTTCCTGCCCTGATGAAGCCTAGCGCTTAGTTAAACCAAATGATTGGACAAGACTAATTGTACGGATATTCGACGACCATAGATCATCTATTATTTCCATCTCTACTTTTTAATTTTATTTGTGTCTGTTTCTAACATTTCGACTAGTTTTCTCACAGCATGCGCACTCCATACGAGTGATTAAGAAAAAAGTAGGAACACGCCACAATACACTACTTTTAAATCCGTTGCATATTAGACCCGCGAAATCCAGAGAAAGACACAGGAGCGGACTAATACAAGTGAAGCATTGGGAAAATGTGAGGGATGCGACATTTCAATAACACATATAAGGATGTTGGGTGTTTCTGGGTAGCTTAGCATAATTTCAGACCACCATACCTCATTGGTTAAATAAAACCACAAGTCGGTATAGAAAGGTATCCACCTTGATCAGTAGTTTGTGCCCCGAAGCATGTTAGAACTTAACGGCAAACGGTACACACACTTCGCTTTCCCCTTAAAAAAACATTTACGAAGAATACAGTGTTCTTCATGAAGTATCTGTCATTCAGTAATAACAACTTGAACATAAGCAGCCTAACCAAGTGGAGAGGTAATTGTGTGAGCGTACACTAATTGCACCTGTAACTGCGGCTTACTACAACAAAAGATTTGAAAGAATCTGTTTGTAGGGAACGGAAAGGGTTACAAGTCATGTGCAAACTTCGCAAATTAGTGCTAAGATCATTCACCGATAGCAAATTTCTTCTACTCAGAAAAAAGGCCAGTACTATCTGTTTCGGCTTTTACTCTAGCAAAATTCTGCCTTGAAGTATGTCCGGGACATTCGATACAAATCAGTGTTGCGTTATGGTCTGACGTGTTTCTTGTAATGGAGGATTTAACACGCAGAAAATAAACTCCCAATCCTTGTTAGAAACAAGATGTTGTCTAGTTGTTATGAAATCGCGGCAAAACGCTTACTCATCTTGTAGAAAACGTTCCCTGCTGAAAGGAGGCCCCGCACCATCATTCAATAAGGGTCGCATACGTTGCAAAGTGTTTCTTCGAACGATCATATCATATCTTAGCGTCTTTGAGCGTTTCTCGAGGTTACGATATTTCGCTTGGCGAGACCTCCCGTCCTCTTATGAGTAACCCAACGAAAGTCATGCCACACGAGCGGTGATAGTTACCACAACCTTCTTTCAGATAAGAAGTTGAGCTTATGTTTCTGTTTCAGTTTTTCTCACAAAATCTCTTTTTAATGTGCCGCAATCAAAAAGTGCCTTGAGCGACGAGCGTCCGCGTTCAGCCGGGGTTTCGAAGTAACTTGACACGCTGTCACGTGACCCGTCGGACAGAAGGCAGAGTCTGACACACATGCGAGACATGAAGACTAAAATGGTGTAGAAGTCAGCGTAATACACCTGAACAGTTTCAAGGAGTGAATAGGGGATGATAAGTTCCTTGTAGGATAGTTCGGTACACGGAAACGAGATCTGTTCGGTAACAGGGTTAGGGATGTTAGAATAATGCGCCAATGAAACCTAACTGTTCCTATGGAACGCACCCGCTGGCGATGAGAAATCGTAGAACAATTCAACACGATGAAGAAAATCAGCTGCAGTGGAAGTAACTGCGGTATGTAGATACTAATCAGTTTGTCGTATGTCGTAATTGGCTACTTAGATGTTATGATACTCCCCACAACGAGACTTCCTACTTTGTAATGCTAGATAGAATGCTTTCCTATTCAAGAGGCGAGGTATTTAAACGTACGGCACATTGCCGGGAAACATTAATAATAACCTGTGGAATCGACCTATTTCGTGGCTGTAACAGAGGCATTCAAGATGGCCAAGTATCGTACATAACGGTAATGTAGGCCGCCAATGCAGAGTACCATTATGTCACTCGTTGAACATCTGACTGTATATTCACTGTTTGGCTGTCAGACTACGGACTGTTAGTCGAAAGTTATTCAGTAGGTCACAGAACTCCCACCCAGTACTACTTCATAAAACTATCGCTCAAGGTACAGTGTATTCGGGTCACACTCAAGGTCTGTTCTGCGTGTTGTGCATCACCGTTCCTTTGATACTAGTGGGTACCAAAACAGCGCACAGAAATTCTTGCCAGTTACTGCCATCGCAGCCCGACTGCATATGCTGTGTTTCCAAATTGAACGAAAATGGGGAAAAACAGTGTGTACAGAAGGCAAAATAAGCCAAGAGAAAAGTTACGCGTTAGGTCCAAATGTCTTCGACGTATCGTTTCTCACGGCGCATCCGTTTGATAAATTCCTGACCTCTAATTAAGTCTGCGTCAGTGAGATCAAATGCCGATTTTTCGTCGCCGGTGTACCTTAACGCCACGCCGACCAATCTCGCCCATGAAGCGGCTACCGCCGGTGCCATGCCCTTTGATTCTCCACAAACCATGATTTTGGCATTTTGTCGGATGATTAAATCGGTAAGAGCTGTCTGCTCCCGTGTGAGCGTTTTCTGATGAATTCCCAGCGAGATGCAGTCCTGCACATATCGCGCTTCGGCATGCAGACATGCTTTTTGTAACTCGGCTGGCACGCAGTCGTGGACGACTGTTTGTTCAGAATCCGTGGGATGACGAGAAAAACACAGACAACAACGGTACAAAACTCCGTCCGATAGCGCGTTTGCAATTTCTGCAGCAAGGAGTAGGCTGGTGGTAGGTGAACGGCAGCCGAAAATGAGCCACAGTCGAGGAGGGTACTCGGAACGCTGCGACCATGGAAAAACAAACGTATCAGTACACATATGAAACTGATTTCGCAAAAGAAAGCATTGAATTTGAATTTTGTTGTAATGTGGTTTGGTAAACGGTTCTCCACATTAACACGATCTACGTATAATGGTTGGATGTGAACAGTTGGATAACTCAAATCTAAGAAGGCATCACACATATGAAGAGTTTAATGTCTTGACCGTGTCGACAGTAGGATCAAAGAGCTACCCTCGTCTACAGATACCCAAAACTGGTCATGTAAAGAATAACAAAATTCCGTTCCATCGTGATGTACACTAAAAAAAATCTGAGGTTCCAGATGGAATGTGTGATAAGGCAATTTCCACGGGTCAAACTTAGTAAATTCTTTATCGCCAGCTAAGTATCAGCACACTAACAACGTGACTGAACTTTACCAAAATTGCAATTCGATCACTAGAATTTTTACGAAATGTATATGTTGAAGTTATTGCATTCCGGAGCTTAGCGTTAGGTTCAAAAAACAAAAATGGACCGTGGGTTTTCAGTTAGAGTTCTGAAGTGAATTGTTAAGAGAGAGACACTTACCACCAGTAATTTTACATCACTCAAAAAAAGTAAGATGAAAAACAGCCACATTTCGGTGCAGAAAGTTGCTGTGGATTCTTCGGATTGCCAATTGACGCCATTTTTCGCATTTCTGAGGATCGCGCACGTAAAGTTGATACTTATACAGGTTAACAAGGGAAGGCGGACTCTTAACTTACTCATACAGATCATTTAAACCACGGAGATATGACTGTGTCCTACACCCAACGCCACAAACTAAGC
This sequence comes from Paragonimus westermani, assembly GCA_008508345.1. Classification (NCBI taxonomy): domain Eukaryota; kingdom Metazoa; phylum Platyhelminthes; class Trematoda; order Plagiorchiida; family Troglotrematidae; genus Paragonimus; species Paragonimus westermani. Next base: position 16,310 of record QNGE01006267.1, on the reverse strand, counting down.
AATTCAATGAAAACTGGACCAAAAGACTGTTTCGTCAGTATCTAACCACGCTAGATCTTAAACAGCATTTCACTCAACCGAAGGGTAAAAACAGCCAGCAGCCCGTACGAGTTGATTGGGTCGAAAGATACGCTGTGTAAAACCGCATTATAGAATGTACTCGTTAACGAATAAATGAAATCGATTAATTCCCAATAAACTACGCATCGTGTGAACTGCGGAGGTGAAGTTCTTTGTTTAAGTGAACCGTTAGATAACTTGTGTGATTTGGCTCCGGAAATGAAATTCAGCAGGTGACCTGTTTAAAATTCCTGGAATTGCAATACATCAGATGGAACCCACCTTGAGACATTCAACACGATGGCGTCGAATAAAACTAATAAAAGGAGCCAGACCGGTGCCTGCTGCAACCATGATCACCGGTTGATACACATCATCTGGCAGTCGAAATCCATTCAGATTTCTCCGGATATAGAAATACAGGTGAGGATAACTTGAAGCTAACCGTTCCCTCCAGATATGTTCTAACCATCCGGTGCAAAGTCCATGTTTGCGATGCTGGTAACGCAATAAACCGCTGGAAGAATCGTCAAGCACAGATGGGAAATCGACACGCGTAAACAGAAAACACAGTGCTTGCACATCACGCCCGCTGTCTGTAACACATAGCTCCTGATCCAGTGAGATGAGTGTGTAGGCTCGAGGTTGCAGACGAGGAAGGATCTCCAACAGTCGGGATAGTGGAATGCGGCATGCAGGAAACGAGCATAATAGGTCAAAAAGAGTGGCATCAGTTCGATGAATAAACCTAGGAATAGGAGTGAAACTAGAATGAAGCCATGGTGACTAATATGTACATTCGAAGCTTTGAAGAGGGTGCATGATCGAGCAGACATCTCATTGAGCACATGACAAGATAGAACCCTCATTTCCCAGCTAGATCTCGTGTTTTATGCGGGAACGAACTAGTGGAAGGACAGGATCTTTGAATCAAACCTGCAAGGTACCATACGGAATACAAGATTCGCAGCTCCTCCGGAGCACATAATCAATTCATCGGTCTGTTGGAGTGAAAAACGTGAGAATTCTCTCGGTTCCCACATTTTTGTCAGTTCAGATCATAATCCAGGGCAGAATTGATTACACTCGGTTAGACATAAGCCGACTGGGTAGTAGCACATGAGTGAAAAAGGCGTAGAACTGGAATCGATGCGACGGTTAAAAGTAGACCGTTCAAGAGAAAAAGTACCCGATTACGCAGTGGGTAGACCGAATTCCTAATTGCTGATGAGCATTGGTTGATAACCGATACCCAAATTAAAAATAGAAACGGTCGGTCAGTTTGTTTATCTTGAAATCTCAGTGATGATGCGATGAACTTTGCTTCGGTGTGTTTCAAGACTTGTACCACAGATCTACAGGACAGAAGAGGCAATCAATGATGACACAGTACGTGCAGTTGCGCAGGTAATAGAATGGAGCAGCCGGTGTTTCTTTGCCTTCAATTTTCTTTGGTGTTGACTACAAAAAGCATCAAACTCACCGTGGAAATTCGTGGCCACATTGAATAGGGCGATAAAGACAAGACATTTCTAGCGAACATGACAAATCCTTATTCCTCAAGCAGTGGTCACAGCGATCAGATCAGCACATTTCTTCGGACCTCTTTTAAGAGGCAGACAGCTTCAGACAAATTTGCCAGATGTCAAATCGTCTCTCGTAGGTATCTAGGTCAGAGTTCTTATTCCAGTCAGGATTAGACATTCATTGCCCATGAGCACGGGGTAAGGTTAAAAGTCATCACACAGCTACGACTCACTTATCAAACAGTTCGTTTCCTTCGCGGCTAGAAAACTGTAACAACCGTAGAAACTGTCGACGAGTAAATGAATCTTTGGGGTCGCTGAAACAACAGTCAGCCAGCAACCGAGTAACGCGTCGGCTCACTGGGATATGCAGTTCACAGCAGTATGTAAGAAGGAATCGTGCGGAGACGTAAGAACCCGGTAGTAGCCATGTAGGAGCGGGTCTGACTCCCGCGGACTGGACTACAAGGGGACTGTCTGGGTTCGAAACTGGACCCAGATCAACGCGACCCAACAGCCAATTAACATCGAGACTAGAATTTGGACACAGCAGAGCCAAACTGTCCCCCGGTTGAAAACGTGCGCGTGAATCGCTCATAAGCTTCGCACTAAAACAAGATGGATAATAGTGAGGATAAATGTTTCAATGTGAAACACTAAGTCCCATTTGTCCAGCTCATCATGGTTTCAAGAAAACATTGCAAACTACGCATTTTGTTTGTTCTCATCAGTCGATTACATAAAACATTCAGTTAAATAGGTCTGATGCACTGGCGTTTTCCAAAGCGCTGTTAATCAAGAGTTACATTCAAGCCCTCTGTTGGTAGAAGGTGATAACACAATCAATTTCGCTGTGGTGGCATTGAGACCCTTTGCCCCATCTTGATGGCAGAATTGTGACATCCGTTCGTTTCATTGTTTTGCCGCCATGCGCTAAGCCTGTGTATTTGGATGTTTCAAGTGATCGAATGATGAGAAGAAATAAAATGCCTACATCTCACAGTGTGTCTTCCATGTCGTCTTGGTGAATCCTTCATGGGTTGAATGATTTTACAAGCCAACCAATCACGCAACAAGGGTATCCAGGTGATGTGATTAAATTCATTCATATACTACATGTGAGTTCAGTGTGCATGACTTACAAAGCAGTAAGCTCTCAACCAGCGGAGAAGTGAGGGATTGCCCGACCACTTACAGTGGTAAACCAGAGAAAAAACCTACAGACGACCAGCCCCAACTCATCGCAGCGTGGTAAGTTTATATAAGGTTATTAAGTATGGTATTAGTGTATTATATGGAAATGTTGTCGTAGGGACGGAGTGTACAAACCAGAGATCACCACGTCTTCCGAGAAAGGTCTGTGCGCGCAGTGTATTGGATAGAAGAACAGATGGGACTTTCAATCGCAGAACGGTTTGCTCTTAAATGTATATGTATGAGATGTTGGATAGCTGCTGTTACACCCTATCACGCACAATAGCAACTTCTAATATAAATTACAGTCCTCTATGTTTGTGATGAATATTGTGAGAAAAACAATATCCAAATGAAAACCGGCACGCATAAACTGTAATTTACCTAAACAACTACCTTATATCTAGTCAAGTAAATAGGAAGAGACAAAAAACTACTTACCAAAAAATGTCTTCTAGTTGGATAAGATAGGCAGCCGGTACTTACGCTGATTATTCGGCACCCTGTACACAGCCATTTTGGTCACAATGGTCTAGTTGTAAATATACGTTTTTCAAGGGACCAACCATTTCCGAACCTCAGCACAACTGCTAGGCTTACGTAAATGACATCACCCTAATCGGTGACAGCTTATAGGCAATCCAACACACTGTGAACATATTAGCGACATCGACTCATCAGTATGCGCTGTGTTTTGCCTTCTGCAGACAAATTACTAACGACTGATGGGCAGACGTCTGTCTACGTTCACTTTTGACAGCATCACATTAAAAATGATGGATAATCATGTCTACTTCGAAAAGTTGTGTGGACGCTGAAGCAGGTGTGAGTGAAGCGATTAAAGGCTACAAAGGCGTTTATCAACCAACATCACCTTTAAGGGCTGAAAGGTGCAAGATTTCCTACAGAGGGACCTGAACCCCACAACCGCCTCCACTGTTTTACGGAAAAACCTGACAAACTTCAGTGAGAGGTGTTAGCCGATTACTCGAATAAATAGTCGCTGTTTACACGTTTGTTGTTGTAAAACAGAACCACTATGTGAGCAAGCAGACTATCAGACAACGGATCGTCAGGAACAGCAGAATATACATTTCCATACTTAACGCGATTCCTCGTGATCGACCTCGTCGACTCGGCTGATTGTTTCGTATACCACTCTATCGCTCAACTTATCGGGCACCACTTGTACTCCCACTGACACAACACGTCTCGTCGATTGGGGACGAAGAGATCCGGAACAACCATGGCTAAAAACGATGGCAGGTGTGACTCACAACCGTAATCAGGGCACATGTAAGAGAAATTCATTATTTCGCGGATACTCACCTAGGGTTTAACTTGTTCTGCTTGGTGAGGCAATAGGCCCCTCCCTGTACTATGTTTTGTTCTAAACATATGTGCATATATCGGCCCTGAATTGAAAGCAATCAACGATGTAGAACATTTGGTAGCCCAAGGCAATCGGTAAGGTGGACCGAATCATTTACGAAATCGGCTACCTCAAGTTGCTTTAAAGGAAAGCATCAATAATGGATTGTCAAATCATTTATCACCCACACGAAATAAACAGTAACCAGTCAGATTATAGTATACCGCATTGGAAACAAAAATGCCCTGATTACCATTAAAAAATGTAACTAACATCCGTGGGTGCATCAGTGGTGGTTCTGATTATTTACTTTCTTCTTTACGTCATACATGTGAAGTGCAAAACCATTATTATGTTAATTATCTTAGTACTGGTTATGAAAGCGTAAAATCCTTCTCAGTCCCATATTTTTATCTAACTGCTAGAAACTAATGAATTGTCCGTCCAGTTGCCATTCAATTGATGTGCCAGTATTTAACGTCTAAACCAAAAGCTGGTTTCATCCTACATAAGTGTGCGCTTGACCCTCGTGCATCGGCTGCTTCGCATTATGAAGACGAAACCAGGTGTACTTTTGGAAGCAAAACCGGTAATCAAAACAAGAGAAAGAATACTTGATATCAGTGCTGAACGCTCATCACATTTTGATGGGTCATTTTTGCAAGCAGCGTACATTCACAAATCATGAGATGACAGTTTGCTGAAACGAATGAATTAAAAAAACCTACCGATACACCACTTTTGAATCGCCGGAAGTCAACCGTTCCAGGGCATTGAGGGTGCCACACAAAAGATTACTTGCAGCAGCTGGCAGAGCAGTGGACTCGAACAATTCCACAGAGGGTTCTGCTAGAGGATTTTCATCCCTCCCGGGAATTACAGTCAGCGAACACGGAGGAAGTTTTGGGAAAGTTAAACGTTGCACATCTGCAGGGAGACTCGACGCTTCCTCATCACCCAAAAGAACAAGAACGGATCCATCATTGCTGTCTGATTCCAAAAATGCTGGGCGGCAGGGGTCAATGGACAACGAAGCTGCGGCCGCAGTCAGCGACTCGGTCATGTAAACAAACACTCAGACAGTACGAATCTGAAATAAGAATGACAACAGATGAGGTGAAACTCTTCAGGCCTAAATGGATATAAACATATCACATTCTTAAGCACACTCAACAGTACAATGGTCTAGCTTTCCAGCGAAAACAGTAGTGAGGGCGATTATGTGCGCAAAGATAATAGACCACAGCCACTGGTAACTGACTACTACATGATCGAGTTGTGACCACGAGTCAGAAACACAGAGGTCTGGACTTGACACAATGACTCTTTCTGTGTTGAAAAGCGGTGCTTGAAATGGCATGCGCAAAACAGCAGCAGTCTTTCGCCCTTGTCAATGCATTGTGTCCAGACACTAAAAATATTGCCCAGTCACTCCTTCCCTCATCAACACCATTACAGCAGACACGACCCTGACCAGAAGATACTATGGGTCGAACAGCCGCTCACCTAAACAGTGACGTGAAATATGCTACAAGAATAAACCGTTACTGAGAAGGTGGAACATTAATAAGAGAAGACTAAGCAGAAAAACTGCAAACGCTATGGATGCAAGTACGCCAGACTGCTGCAAACCGCCCTCTCGAATGGCGTTTCTAACTGAAGATTTGAGTAATCACCAGGACCCCAGCCAGCCAGACAACACTGTCGGGGAAGTTGCCAATTCCCCGAAAATATTGTGTGCCAAAAACTAACAAAAGTACACCTGCGTGTGACTTTCATAGTTGACACGGTCATGCGCCACTTCGTCCTTCAACTCTCGTGCCAAATCTCTGACATCTCACCTACGCGCCTCAATGCTCACATGCTTACATCTCGCCTACGCGTCTACACGCTCACTGCCTACATCTCGCCTACGCGTACCACTGTACTGTTCGGCTCATCATTTGGCCCACATTTGATTTGGTCTTCTGATTAGTCACAAACCCTTTAAATATGATCTGATTTGTGACCGGTGTTGTCTTCGGATTGAGTGACATGAAGGAACTCTGTCCGGAGGCCAGTCTTCTCTCTGTGTTCATGCGTTAGCCTCGGGTGGTTGGGTTGTCCGTGTAGTCTCGAACTAGTGCATACTCCGCCGCCACCCAGCCGCTGCCTTGCGGTACAGGCTTTTGAGCCAAAGGCTTTGGTTGAGAACCCTAATCGTTCTCCTGTCTAGGTCTGGGCGTCCTGGCAGTATCTCAGCCCACACACAACCAAGAATACTCACAACACAAACGATTCCATACTGCATCGGCCGTCTCACAGTATAAACCGGGTCGCCCTATCTGCTGCATACAGCAGGGTGGATAGGCGAAAACATGCTACTGCT
>QNGE01006266.1:0-33507 GCA_008508345.1 Paragonimus westermani | reverse complement strand
CATATATGAAATGGCACTGACAACCGTAACAACCGTTTTGTCCTTGGAGCGATATTCGATTCAAATGAGAGTGTTTGGTTGTTTTCGTGCTGAACCGTATATCCCATGTGTAAATTTTCCGAATAAACAATCTTTACGTCATCTGCGTTCTCGGCTAACAGCACTCTTAATCGCACACAATTTTCAAAGAAAGGCACACCTGAAGCTGGACCAAGTTACGGATTGCGATTAGGTAACAACGTCTTGAGCGATTTGGTAGGGTCAGTTAGGATGTGTTTGGCAGTCGATGAGACCGGGTTCTTCTAGGTTGTTGCAGCCAGTGTGTCGTTTTTTGATGCTGCAGTTGATAACCAATCTTTTAAGCCGAGGTGATCGAATAATTTCACCTTAGTCAAACTAGGCATACATTAGTTCCAAGGAAGGTGTGATGCATGTTCAATCTACGGAAGAATCGGTATGTGTAGTCTAGCAGCTTTTATACATATATAATAACATAACACAACATACGTATATAATATCATAACTATATTCGTACATATCTGCACATAATCTTCTGCCACCTGTCGATTTCACAGATATATATATCTATGGAATCGACAGCAGGCAGAAGATTATGTGCAGATATGTACGAATATAGTTATGTCGAACGTGGTCCTGCAAGTACGGTAATAAACAATTTAAATAAGCATTCACCCACGACCAGGTTTATAAACCCATATAACAGTGCAGCGGTTAATTCGGGCGGTAAGACAGGTAGAGTGCTACGGTTACTCACATAAACAAACACGGTATGCTGTAGTAAGAAACGGATACAGTTTGACCGTTTACGGCCGACTGAGATTCTATTGTATTCAAATACATGTTGGTGAATCAAAATGTTGCGGGTAAAAACGGTTAACAAATCGATGAGCCACGTTAAATTCAGAGATGACAGTATACTACTATTAAAATGTGAGTAGAATAATAGTTAAATGTGAAACCGGAATTCAGAATGAACACCAAGCTGATTTATGTGGCTCGCGGATGTTGAGATTAATTACCACTGTTGACTTAAACGCAGTAATCTCATAGCTATCGGCTCCATTCTGTGTGGATAACGGTACTTGAGCTCATCGCACCTATTTTGCAAAGCCCACCCTGAATATTTCACCGTACCTCGTCAACTTTCGTCAGCACCGTCATCCAGATTCCTTTGCAGCTGGTAAACATGTGTAATGGGACAGACACTACCCGGCCAAAAAACAAACCGGTAGACTGGCCTGTGAAGCCTACACCAGTGGAATGGCTTAGTCCACAGCGTGCGCCCAGTGCTGGACAGAATAAAGACAAATATTGAGCCGGGTCACTGCGAGCCATCACATCAATCGGAAAAGATTCATATCAATTTGACGTAAACACACTACCACTTCACACTGCTCGCCTCCATCACGATGCCTGACCGCTGTTCCCTGGGCTTTCGCTTGTGCACTGGTTCACTTGAGTAAATGAACTTGTCACCATGGCAAATGATCCGTAACCTACCTTCGGTATCATCGTACATATATGCCCAATCTCAATGGCTAGATCTCGCTAACGTATGCGGATGATGTCTTATAAGTGTTCAACATTTGAAGTTCAAATCACCCCTTACTTTGCATAGTAATAATTCGGTAATTGAGCTCAGTAGGTCCAACTGCATTCTGCTCTTTACTCTGGAAATTGGAACTTACCAGCTGCCTTTTGCTGTCGGTCTGTGTATACATGTGGCGAACAAGTTTCTTACTCATTTCCAAACCGTTACATCCATCCAAAATTTGATATGGTCTCATCGAGTTAACAGTTGTTTTGTTGTGGAAACGATTCGTGTTTTTTACATCGAAACTCTTGTCCTACTGGGCTGTAAATGTCAGAATATGCCCACCGTTCGGGTATATTGTTTTCCGGGTGTCATCCTGGACCTACAAACATGTTTCCATATCCACGAAGCACATGTCCAACTGTAATGGTGCTCTTCGTTACAACCTCATTGAATGAACTGTGGTTCTGCAGTTCGAAGTATGTAAGTCACCTGTCACTAAACTTTAGCCTGATTGTGTTCGTCCTCTTCATTCAAACCTTGTCCCAAAAATTTGAAACCGAAAACAAAGCCGTATTTTAAGCCAGCACTCATCAATGAGTTCCAGTATGTTAAGTAAAGACATTATATTCCCATAGTGCACCATTCTATCATGTTAAATTTTTCGCCAAACGATAGATGATAAAAAAATTCGTTTATGAATGAAACAGATTTGCTGGACAGTGAGAGATTGAATGACACCTTACAATTTTCCAATAAAGAAAATGAGGCGCAACTTGTTGCGTTTTTAGATATACCACACACAACTTATACACTGTACGGTCAGAGGATCTCCGATTTCTCCAAAACCGTAGGACTCCCTGTGACGTGAGAGATGCTTCATTAATACCACCGCACATGCTCACATTACCATTTAACGTAAATTCACTGGAAAACACTAACATCATAGTTAATGCGTTCGCCTGCGTATCGCATCTTCACTCGTGAATGTATAGTGAATCTGAGTCATCTTCAATACCGTAGGCTGGATTCCGTAGAATAAAGATCATTTGGCGGTTACCGTTGAGAACACAACTCAACCAGTCCAACGCTCGTTTGAATCCTGAAGATCGACTGATGTTTCCGTGGTCGTTCGTGCACTTTGGTGGCTGGTGTGCGGTTGTGTTGATGCATCTCTCACTTCCCCCTCTCCATCTTCTTTAATTGTTGCATTGATGTGTGCTTGTTGTGCGTTGTATAAATCAGTGAGTGGGGTTTGTTTGCAGACTCACCGTTTTTTCATGACGATTTCTGATTCGCGTTCGGATCAGGCTGGGAATATTTTGGGTGTGCTGACCACAGAGTAGGTAACTAGCTTCGCGATATTGGTGAACCTGTTCGATGAATTATTTTGACCGTTTCCTGATATTTATTGCAACTTATTTTAAACAACTGATTCAAATTTTTTTGTCTAGTTGCATACATTTATGCAGAGAAGTAAATTTTGTATCCTTGTTTCACTAATTTCTGATTACTTATACTTGTTGAAATTTAATGATGAAGTCAGATAGCCCAGTCCTAAGTCGGAGCTCGCCGAGATAGATGCGAGGACAAACGCCGTGAGTTTCCGTGTCCTTGATTATACTCCGGACGACTTGCAGTGACGCTTACAACATGCGAGGAAGAAGTTTGGCGAACCACATTGTCGGGTACAGAGAACTGTTCCCGAAGTGGTTTGAACTAGGCGTAGCCGCGCAACCGCCTCTGTTCAATCCAGAACACATTTGAAAGTGTGCGTAATATCATTGGTTAGATGGTCACCCTTGAATGGTAAGAGCAGGAAAACATCCTTCTTCTGAGTTCTAATTTGATTGAATGGATTTTATGCAATTAAATTTTGAAATATTTTACTCCGCTTACAACCACCTTCATTTACCTTGTTCAGCATAGGTTCTCAGTGACAGCCAGAACACTGAGAATCTGAACACTCTGTCTACGCTGAACGTGATCTGCTGCCTATCAGTTCAATTAGGTTTGAGAACAGACAGGTTGGTTTATCTAACAATGTTTACTGACTTGTCTGAAATTGTGCGAGGAGACCCACACACATATATACACTTATCTATAACAGGCACTGATACTTTCGTGGATACAAAGCAATGCCTCTCTTGGACGCTTACTAGCTCCTTTCGCGCAAGAAATACCTGCTTGTCCCGACATAATGCAGTAGTTGGGAGGCATATTATATCTGCAACCAATATCTATACAATGACTAATAACCGACCCGTATTCCGGTCCTTATGATAATACACAGAGATCTGGGTAATCTAGTGTTGCACCCAGTTTGCGCGCAGTTTATCAAAACAAACAGAGGAGGGTCACATTACTTGTGGGTTTTTGCTTATATTTTCTTTAGAGTATAATCCTAGCCACAGTTCAATAAGTTCCAGAGTTGATTTTTGTCATAACAGTGAGATGTGACTGACTAAAGTTTTCTGGTATACACAAGACCTTGTCGCTCAATTGGTATCCAGTGGTTTCTGTTGATTTTCACAAGAAATCAAAAGTGATTAACCCACAAAACATATCTTTCTTGGAGAAACCTGTGTACATCCAACTACCGTACATACGAACTGAAAATTACCCACAAAGAATCGCAGCTGTCGCATAAACTGTCCCATAAACTTTCCAATCGGACCCTTTCGTGAATGTGCACTAGACACGAGTTCAACTGGTGTTAGAATAGCTCTTCGGTAGTGCGATGTATCCTTGACACGGTTGGGACTAGGATTGCGGCCACGCTTTCATGAGGCAACCGTGTTGACCACTGTGCCACTGACCTCACGTTAGGCACGACCAAATGATAGAATCTCAACGACAAACCACTTTCATTTGTGAGTAACGACCAGGTTCCTCGATCGCTTCGACAAGAGACATAGCAACTGTTCTGTTAACTCCAATCGATGATCCATACATTACGAATTCTCTCCAAATTGACTTCACAACCGTGTTACCAAGGGTCCAGGTGGAAAGTCTATGGGAATGAGACAGTTGCGATCAGTTGCAGGTGATGTTCATCATCATCATCATCATCAGTAATGTTTATTCTGGCTTAGCGACTGGCGTAGGTCATCTAGCGGACAGACAATGTGTAAGGGCCTAATCAATCAAATGATAGGAAATAACCAAAATACGGCAACACTCAAAGAAGTCGTAACAGTGACAGGCGTGTAACAACGGTATACTTATAAGTAAGAGGAAGACAATTCCAAAAATTGGGAATGACTGGCAAGTCCACCGCTCGAAGTGAAAAACAGCGCCATGAGGTAGGTCCGGACAACGACTGATAAATAATTCCACACACGACGTGGAATGACGAACGTCCAGCGTCGACAGGGCAACCAAAAACACGGTGCACGAGAAAGTTTCGCCGTGCGATTAATAGACTAGACGAAATATCCACGCAAAACGAAGAAGACAGAGACTGCGCGCGACAACTCCTGCTTTTTATTGATCAAGACGATCAAATTCAACACGTGATTTCAAACAAATGTACAGATGAAGTCAAAGAAACAACATGTACAAAAATATACAAAAGAGTTGCAAAATATAACTATGAACCGTGGACACTACAAATGCAGCTACACTGGGCTTACTCATTTGCACCACGTCACTAACACTGCTTCACATCAAAATGCGGACTCCAGAGCAGTCTAATTCAAACTGTATTCACAAGTTCACCTGCAGCTGCGGTTAAGTTTACGCTAGCAGAACTGATCGATCCCTGCGCTTCAGGATGAAGGAACACGTGCCCAAATATATCGCGTTTTAATGTGCTGCGTGACCTCACGCTACCCTACCAAACACTACAAACCGGCTTCCTAGATCGTTTGCACCGGTTCTATCCAATGACAGACTAATGTATGAATAGACTTGACTTGTGAGCTCGAATGGTTCGATCATTTTCTTAAATTCCACTGCTCCTATGTGTAGAGCAACTGATGGGAACATACGAAGTGATTCCAGCAAACACTCAGTCGACCAAGATTCTCAAACAACCAATAACACTTATCCTACACAAGAGATACTGAAGGTCTCCTTCGACGAGACACTGTGAGCTGGCGGCTATGTGGACCAGTGGAAACAAGCTACTGGAGCTGTGCTGATTTGCAAATTTATGTATTGAAGTTTTACAAACGTAACAGCATTCCAACATTAACAACAATACTCGGACGTAAGCTTCAACGTCGTGTGTGTCGTGTCGTAGAATTCTGGATGTAACGTTGTCATTTCTTTGTCAGTATTCACCAAACCCGTTCCGTTGAATCGATCTGTCATCCTCTAAGGACAACCCTGGTTCGATGACAACTTGGAAGTTAGTCGGAATAATCCGCGTGTGTTCATGAAAAGACGACCGTTTTCGGTAAGTCACACCCAGCATATAAAAGAATATAAAAGATTCATTAGATTTTCTTGGTAAACTGGAATGGACTCGTACAAAAATGTGGTAACTATGAAAACTATGAGAGTGGCAATCAAATCGCTTTGTAAACCTATTCGCCTTATGAAAATGACGGAAAAGAATATGCCATGAAAACAGAACGTATCCAGTGATTACAATCTTTCAAGAATGAACGAATTCCGACCCACTTACTTTTCGGCTCAGTCGATTCCATTGAGTTCAGATTCGTCGGGCATTTGCGGATAGTTTGTATTAACAGAAGAACTTCATTCATTGAAATTATTCAGTTACTATTAGAAGAGATCCAGTTATGAAAAACCGGGGCTTCGGTAGGATTCGAACCAGAGACGGACACAACATGTCCAAATGTGGCATACGCTCTACCAGATGAGTTGTAAAGCTACATTCAGAGCTCATGTTTGGACTCAGTTACCTACACAACTCATCAGTAATACAGTTCCAGTGCTTAGCAGTGGTGCTCTTGAGCTGTTTCAAGATTACTGCTGAGGACAGCAAATCCTCTGGAGTAGTTTATGGTTTCCGAATGACTCTGTGAATTGGGTGGGTAACAGAACTGATAATTGAAATTATTAAACTCTTGGCATGGCGTGGTAGTTCAATCTGTGGAAAGTTTACTCTTAATAAACATAATGTTTACGCCGCTAATTCGCATTCAGAATATGCCTAGATTCTTCGCAATCAGGTCTCTTTTAATTCACTTTAATCTGCTATACTAATTACCCGTAATTCGGTTACCTTTGAGTCATTACCGTATGCATGGCAGTACCGTGTGAAGGACATCAGCCGAAATCAAACTTACGGAGATTTTATTGTACGGACCCCAACTTGATGTAGACATCTAACATGAAGTCATACATTCAACGCGGTTCAACCGATTTATAAATTGAAATGGATTCAAAAAGGACATCTGGAATATTGTAAAGCGATCTTCATGACACCCTCATCATGTGCGTCAAATCTGTCGCTGTCGAAGTGTGCAGTTCAGAAGAACACTCCGTAACTGTGTGACCACCAGCTCCGGTAGACCTGAACTTTCGGTTTACCTCGTAGAGGTGCTCACAAAGTAGAACATTATTCTAAATACCGTGCTCATCCATAGTGTAAGTCTATATCTCCAACTAGAATTCATCCAGTTGAAGCAGTTTTGAACTCAGCTGATGTCGTTGAGTTAGTCACAGTTGAACAGTTCTTTCTCCCATCTGGATTATACGAGTTTTGAGTGATGCAAATCGCTGTTCAGATCAGCAAGGTTACTGTTATTCTCAGTTATCATCTTATGTATTAATGTCTTCTAACCTAAGCCTTACAGTGCTCATGCGATTCGCGACCGCCAAACCAGTTCAAGCCGTACGGCAATCCATAAAAGTTGACTGCAATTATTTTAGAAGTAAATCAAAACTCCAGGCTAATCGACAGTTTGTCAATCGTTAAGATTATCATGTAAACCGTTTAATTAATCATCAAGTAAACACACGAATAACAAACAAAGGAACGTGTGAATATTTAAGCACAAAATCTCAGGGTGACCAACTGTCATTCAGCTCATCCCGACCTGAATCAGGATATGCGCTATTGATTAGTAATTCGAGAACCTGATTTAATCAATATCACTAAGCAGTGCATTGCTAATCGCGCGTTCCCTCAGGGTTACTACAAGATACTGTGTGAAAATTAACTCAAACTAACACTTGACAGTTTCATGCGGTTTGCTTAATCTGACATGCAGGCATTACAGTCGGAACTCTATAACCTCACTGCACATGTCCAACTGAAACTTATGTTAGACAATCTGAAGCTTGTATTTTGAATTAAATTTTCAAAATTTCCCCGGGAAATTGTCCGCAAAACGAACGAAAGAGCTCTGGTGCAGGAATCAGTGTAACACTTTTGAAAGAAGACATTATCCAAATTTATACCAAACTGGAATAAGTTCTACGCAACTATTCCCATGTTTGTTTGGACAGAACGCGGAACAAAGCATTGCGAATAGATCAAAAATTGCACTTTCCCTCCATCCCTTGTCAACTCTGTCAAGATATTTGACAAAACGACTCAGTTAGAACCGGTATCAACAGAGCACGTTAGGCGGTGTAGTGAGGATAGACGGTCGCACTATACTATTCACACCACTATTCAGTAGCAGCATGGATCGAGATGATCGCGGATCGAGATAATCGCGTGATAAATATGACAGAGATACGGGATGGATCGTTGGAGGGCAGAATGACATATAATGGCTTTCGCTACACGACGGAACTGATACATGTTGTCTAGAGCGACTGGAGTATCCTCAGAGGAGTATGGTGTGCAAATGAGTGTTTCCGTTTCTTGTCGTGCTCAGACGCTTAAGTAATGTGTTGGATTTCCCAATATAGTAACCTTTGTTTCGTCCGCCTTTTGGATTCACAACAGCAATTTAAAGTCAAAATGCCAGGTCTGGTTTACCTACATCGAAGGTCATCAATTAGACAAGGCTGTTCACTAACAAAACAGCATATACCTGCACTAAAATATCTGCTAAAGAATCCGAGCATCATCATTCTGCTTCTTCATAAAGGATCAGATGTGGTCATCCTCAGTAGATCACATTAAGTTTCTGAAATGGACTCTATCCCATCAAATCGGAAGAGGTGTTAACAAGTGGTTAAGAGACTTAAGAAACGGTGGTTTAATTGATTCAAACACTTGAAGTGAATCAACTCCCTGAGGGACAGAGTTGTCGCACATATACCATCTTCGAAGTTACACAAACGCGACGGCCCACTGATACCTATATTACCGGTGTCAAATTCCCCTTATCATGGTCTGGAAAAATCGTTGGTAAAATTTTGCAGGCTGGCCAACGTCCATTTGCGCATGCACAGTGTTAAAGACATCATTGAATTTATGATGACGGTATACAATATGAAAGGTATTGACAGGATGATGACGTCTTTTGATGTTCAGTCTTTATTCACGAAATTGACCGTTGTGATTCATTCAGACTGAATGAGTCAAAATTTCGCTCAACAAGTTAATGATTTCGGCGGTTTCAACTTAGAAAGAAATCATAGACTAGAGGTCACCGACTGGAGTTAACGGAACAGTCGTTGTGTCTGTTTTCGAGGAGACCGGGTAACCTGGTCATTAATCACAAGCGAAAGTGGTTAATCGTTCCCATATTACAATACCGTCATACCCATTTCGTGCATTTTTATTTGATATACAAATTGCTTGTGCTGTCTGAACAGTCTTCCATAAAACGTTGTCTGAACCCAGGGACTGCATTCATGAGGAGAGCTCTAAGTTTGAGCCCCACTCACTCTTTCGTTGGTCAAAACGACACCACCATTCTAAGGATAAACAATTTTCATTTCTGCATCAGTCGATGTTGCTCCCAATGAATTAGGTCCACTGATCATGAACATGTTCTCATTTCTGGTAAAAATTCCCAGCGTAGTCATGATAAACAGTGTGTAGCGAACAAGCTCGTTTTCAGTGATTCATCAGCAGGCTAAATACATCACATTTATATCACACATTTCATGGGAGAATCGTTAGGAAATTAATCTGGGAACGTGTGGTTAATGAAGTCAATCAGTTCAATGTCACTGCGATCAAGTACCCACTTGAACAATGGGTCTTCACAGGCTAACCGGGTGAGGGTTTGTGATATAAATGTGATGCATTTAGCCTGATGAGGAATCACTATAAACGAGCTTGTTCGCTACACATTGTTTTTCATATTCTCATTTCTTTTTCAGTAACACACGCACTGGACATCTATTTTGAGTTCTTTTCCCACATCGACGTGCCTCATATCGTAGTATTCAATCCGCCTGACCCTTCTGCAGCCATTTTTTATTGCCGGTTCGTTTTTCTCCATATCAGCTTGCGACGGCGAGTTCCTGTGACCCATGGTTGCTGAGTAAACTGACCGGAAAATCGGTTAATTGTTCATTTTTGACATACTTGCCTACGTCTATTACACTTTTGCACCTGTTTCTGAGGTCTACTGCTTCTTTTCGAAAGGAGCCAAATGGGAAGTCTATGAGAATGCGACAGCTGCACTCAATTTTGATTGATGCTCAATCCGTATGAAAAACAAAATCTTCTACCGGCCATCAGTAATCATTTAGGTCTCTGAAAACTTTTATGCGTATACGGTTCACAAGACTACTTATAGAACAGAAAAGACAATACGGTTAGGACAGTGAAAATTTGCATGTAGCGCAGTTAACAGAAACCTATGTGGAATAATTGAAATGAAGAAGCAATTGGAGGAGAATTCAGACTAACTAGAATTGACGGTTATTTCGGCCGTTCATCCATATCTGCATACAATGATTAGCGTAAATTGACACAACAATAATATCGCCCTGTCGAAACGAGGGTTTCCTTCCAAATGATGGTTAAAAAATGCTGCATTCGTGAACAGAAAAACTTACAAATTAGCAAGTAACTGACCGAAAACGAACAGTTCTGTCATTGAAACTGAAGCACACCTCGCTGTCTGCTTTGATTGCGACATAATTTTATCCCCGTTTGCCAAAATACTTAATAGGGTATAACATTCCTCATTTATGTGATCTTGCTAATATCCTGTGTCGTTCCACGTCCTATATTGCATCATGTTTCCGGTAGCTTTAACAATGTACCAATGTGTACAATGTGTACCAAAACTTTCAACCCCAGTCCAAACCAACTTGCTCAAATATCTGTCGTAATTAGCTCTCCTGGAATTTGCCAACTCTGTCATACTACTTATGAGTAACACAGCTTCAATCCTTATTGGTGACATTCATCGATTCTAGCGCGGGCTGATTGAGTAATCATGCCTGGATGATTCCATATGACACCGTAAGTTTAGAGGGCAAGTATGTCCGAATGAAAACTTCCTTAGCTTTCCGAGTCGTTGTATAACTCAGCTGATAGAACTTTCCACCTCTGAGGATGTTTCTGTCGCTGAAGAATCTAAATTTTTTGCGATTGGGTCGGATCCGAAACTACCGCTCCCCACTCTCATACGAAATGTTATTGAAGTCTATTAGGGTGTTATGCACTTCTCTACAATTGGACTAAATATCATCGGTTGGTTTCTAACCGGCACATCAGCACGAATCAGATATCGTGCGGATAACACGGTTCCGCGATTGATACCCCGCGAATCAAAACTAATATCGAAACGTGGAACACCAAAACAGAGCCAGCTTTAAGCAACGTAAATCTACGTTTTCTGATGATCATAATAGAGAGATGAGGAATTTGCACATACTCGCACTCAGTGATGCATCAAGATAGAGGTCTTGGATTGACGCTGATTGATCGGATGGACAGTACGATCTTCCATGAAGATGATGAGCAGCGCGCAGGGATAAACCACTAACCCCACTTAGTGAAAACTAGATTGTATCACAATACCACGGCATTATTGGATGACTTGTCATAGTGAACAAATAGGCAGCTTCAACAGTTTAGATCGACAGATCGTTTTCAGGAAATGAATTGTAAATTGGTGCCGGACAGGCAAGAGATTAACTGTAGTCACATAATATGACATTCACACCCAATAGAGCTCTTCCGAACAGTCAACATGTTCAAAAACAATGGGGGCCAGCCAACCTTCAAAAAGGGTGATACAGGTACCACTCAATTAAAATGAGAAACAAGTAACTGGTTACTGGCACGATCACAAAACTGATGCGACGAAACAGTTAACGGTCAGAAATAAGAGAGGTAGAATATACAGAGGTAAATACTTAGGGTTAGGGTTAGGACTGGGTCGAGTTTCCGAATGATTGAACTTCAGCTGTCGATAAATGGACTACGCTGTTAAAATGTAGAACAATCCTTAACTTAGCAGCATGGTCTGACAATATGAGACCAATGATGACACGTTTGGGAGCAAAGTTCGAAGAGAAATTCAGACGCCATGCCAATCTCAGACACTGCAAATGAACGGTCTACCGATATCGTCTACAAGTAATTCGGCTCCGTCTCGATTAACAAATTGCACACTTCTGTCACTTGTATGGTGTACCGCAGCACCTGAATTCAATGTTGTTTTCATATGGCTACCACCGTGCGTTCAGTGAACGGCACAACAAGCCTCACCAAGCCACAACAAGACACATTATTGTGGGCAATCTGCACCTCACGTTACAATAGTACCGATATGATGGAACAACTTAGTCCACGACTTCAATCTACAGTCAGTGGAACATTCTATGCTATTTCCGTCATGGTGTTACCAGCCGAATACCATTCCCTCCGGTAAAAAGGGCCACTACATCTGTAGGCCAGATCGCGATATATTTGTCGGTTTCAATGTGGGTGACAGGTTAACTGTATGGGCAGAAAGGAACAGCAGTTGCGCAGTCGAGTAACCCAGCACAGCCCGGCTGGTGTCGAACTTGGGATGAGACAGGCCTCGGCAACTGGTGTTGGGTAACCAGTGCACCGTAAGCAGTCGACATACTCGAGTGCACGTCGCTTGTTACCATCTGGACATCATGACTGATGCGTCCCAAATCACTCATGTGACTAACACTCAACAACTGTTTCAGTTCACTGGATCGGTTGCTATACGTATCTGGCATTTGGAAATCGTGGTTGTCAGCCGGAAACTACAGTGGTAATTGGAATTTACTTATGCCAACCGAATGCCTTGTTGTTCACGGCCGGGCAAATCTTGTCTTGTCTATAACGAGGTCGACATTAAGGCAACTAGGGGCCAATTGGGAAGAAGCTCAGCACATCGCAATATCACATGACGTACCGGAGATGATATTCCATTAGCTAAATGATTGATCCGGTTCAATGTCGACAAGAAATTTCGTCAGACAAAATGAATTAGTCACAAATCGGACGACAGGCAAAGCAAACTGGGAGTAGTTTGGCATCAAAGAGTAGAGAAGATCCACTACATGAATTCGGTTACGGAGATCATGAATGTTTTCGTTTTTCTACCGTTAGCAACGTAATAAGAACTTCGTTTAGTGACGCCCTCATCCAGTAGTCGCCAGGTGTGGTTGAGAAAGAAGCCTGTATCACTACTCCGTACCACTCGTTAAATGGTGCCCAGGCAATTAGGCCTAATGCTTGGTTGACCTCACCTGGAGTTGGCACCTGAACACGATAATCAACCAACCGGACTGGGGTACCGGTCAGAACAATGCTGGGTTGGCTGTTGCACGCAAAAAATGACAACTTCGAAAGGATTGGCAATGGAAACAGATATATGAAAAGATACAGATGGGTCTATACCATTTCACATATCTGTTTCCATTTTCGGGCACAAGATTTTCCATTACATGCACTGGAATTTCCACCTCAGAATCTTGAGCGTGACGGCAAGAACGCGATTGGCCCAGCTAACCGTAAGGGACGACCAATCTTGATTTGTGCACATCGCATTGGCTACTTTGATAGAGGAAGTCGTTTGGGTTTATCGAGGGGTGTGAGTGGATTTGTTCAATGAGAACGGGGTTAGCGGTCAAATTGGAGCACAGATCACCTAACCCTGTTCTTACTAATTCATCAAGCCGCGGGCCGTATTGGTTCCTTTGACAGACAAAGGGTCGCGAGTGGTTAGAGGTGTCAGTGAATCTCACGTCTAATGGGAGTGAGGTTTAGGGTCGTGGTCGAATTCGAGCTATAATGTGAGAGTGAACCAGTTTGTGAGAACATTGTCATTAATTCTCCCGCACACATGGCTGGCGGACGCAAGTACACTCGCATCAGTCCCGAAACACGCAGGCCTAGTGTCGAAGTATTTGTATGGGGCGATGACTGGCGCACGGCTGCCCTTCTGAACGGAGTCAAGTGTAATACCGCTTACAAGTGGCTACATGTGGATTGCATCAGTTATGAAGCTCAGCCTCGCAAAGGACATGGAGGCAAGGTTCTGACAGAATCAGAGAGAGGATTTCCGTGGATCCAACGATTACACTGCAATTTTTGCAATTGCGCGTCAAGACTGAGTTTGAGAAGGAGTTGTCGAACACAACGATTAGTCGATACTTGGATGGTTGGTGCATGACTGACAAGAAACTGCGTCAAGTACCCATTTATATGAACTCAAATGAGAATTTGGAGTTACGGCGACTGTTTGCATATCGACCTATGGTGTTATGCGAATGCAAAGACTATTTACTGGATAGATGAGACAAACTTCAATTTGTTCTGTACGTGGTCAAGGGGAAGTTCATTAAAATGAACGAGAGTATGCGTCTGTGTAACAAACAGCCGAAGCCGTAATGTTCATTTGGTTGGAGCTATGACACCAAGCTCCATAGTAGGCTATACGACGAGGTGGGGAGCATACAACAGCAGCAATTGCAGGGGCTGACTATGAACCCTGCTATATCAGATGAAGATCAGTACACCCATGTCCGACATTGTGCTGATATGCCACAACGCACCGTGTCACACCGAGCTGGAAAGTGTTTGCTGACGATTTATATACTGAAGGACAAATCCTACGATTGGCACCCTATTCACCAATGTTGAATCCAATTGAGAATGTCTAAATCATGGTGGAATGACTATTATTCCCAAGGCCCGCATTCTCCACCCTGATGACTTCGCACACCCTGAAGATCTCTGTTTATTATTCTCTCGTGGTGCATCTGTAGTTGTCTTTTAACTCTTGCAGGTTTAATGAGTTCAGTGATCTCGACCTGTCTCGGAAGTCCTAATCGCGGGGTTATCGATTGGAGTTAACAGGCAGTAACTGTGTTACCTCTCGAGACGATCGGGCAACCTGATCATTGCTCACAAGCGAGAGTGGTTGAGCGTTCAGATTTGATAATTCGGTCGTGCCTAATGTGGGGTCAATGGCGCAGTGGTTAACACGGTTGCCTCATGATTGGAATGGCCGGAGTTCAAATCCCGGTCGTGGTAAGAATATGCACTACTGATGAGCTCTAATGAGAGCGAAACTCGAACCTAGTGGTTCTTTTCGAAAGAAGCCCGCTGAGCAGTCTATCTGAATGCGTAGGATGCTATCAAATGTGAGTGATTGCCAATTCAAAAATAAACTAAATCCCCGACTTCTCATCAGTTATCATTAAGCAAATCCATTCACACCCCTCGATAAACCCAAACGATTTCCTCTATCAAAGTAGCCAATGCGATGTGCACAAATCAAGAATGAGAGCGAAACTCGAGTCTAGTGGTTCTTTTCGAAAGAAGCCTGCTGAGCAGTCTATCTGAATGCGTAGGATGCGATCAAATGTGAGTGATTGCCAACTCGAAAATAAACTAAATGCCCGACTACTCATCAGTTATCACTAAGCAAATCCATTCACACCCCTCGATAAACCCAAACGACTAACTCTATCAAAGTAGCCAATGCGATGTGCTCTAATCAAGATTGATCGTCCCTTACGGTTAGTTGGGCCAATCGCATTCTTGCTGTCACGTCCTAGATTCTGAGGTGGAAATTCTAGTGCATGTAATGGAAAATCTTGTGCCTAGAATGGAACCAGATATGGAAGAAGATATGGACTCAAAGTTTTAAATCCAATGAATCATTCGTACACGGAAAACAACACAGTACTTGGACAGGTGCAATCAGTCATATTAATTAACCAAAGAGCCAATTGATTTCGATGAGTTTTGAAAGAGAGAGGCACACTCAGTGCATGCCAGTATAATCGATTCAACATTGGCCTCCATAAATCATAAACCTCGGAATCGCCATTTTCAGTTACACTGTATTTGGATATCGATCTGCATGGTGACGTTTGTCGGTTACATGAGGAAATGTTTGATCAAAATATTGCAATTCATTTCATTTCTGAATGCTTTTCTTGTGTTCGTTCGTGTCAAGTTACTGTTCTGTTTAACGAATATAACATCTGAATAACCGTTACGGTTTAGACCATGTTCCAAATTACTCGTTTCCCTCCCGCGGAAAACGGATCATCGAGAAGAAATTAATTGTAGTCACATTGGTACTCTACCCGAGAACAAGAGTTTTAAGAGATTGGTGCATTTATGTTCGTGGTCGTAAGTCTCACCCTAAAGACATGCACCTTGCATGAAAATCACCATACAGTTTACTTGGTTACACTTTCACACCATCTGAAACATTAGGTTTCCTTCAACGATTGCATCAGAGCATGGAGAACAGGTGTGTTGTGAACCACTAACATCACAGTTAATGCGTTCGCCTGCGTATCGCATCTTCACTCGTGAATGTATAATGAATTCGTGTCATCTTCAATACCGTAAGCTGGATTCTTTAGAATAACGATGTTTTGGCGAATAACGTTGGGAACACAACTCAGCCAGTCCAACGCTCGTTTGAATTCTGAAGATCGACTGATGTTTCCGTGGTCGTTCGTGCACTTTGGTGGCTGGTGTGTGGTTGTGTTGATGCATCTCTCACTTCCCCCTCCCCACCTTCTCCAATTGTTGCATTGAGGTCTGCTTGTTGTGCGTTGTATAAATCAGTGAGTGGGGTTTGTTTGCAGACTCACCGTTTTTTCATGACTATTTCTGATTCGCGTTCGGATCAGGCTGGGAATATTTTGGGTGGGTTGACCAAAGAGCCAGGATCTAACCTCACCGTAAACCCACTAGAAGGCTCTGTGTGTGCGAAAATGTTTGAAGCACCGTATCGCTTTGTCGTGGTGCTGACTAATCCAGACTTGGTGGGAATGTGCGCGATTGTCTGTCGGTTCGCCTCACCTTCATACATGCGAGCGTTGGGATCAATACGGTAACCTACAGATCGGACAGATAGGGTTTCTCGGTCTATGTTTACACGTAGTGAAATACTGGAACGGATGGAGAAGATTGATTGGTACCGACGGGCTAAACTGACTACACTTGATACTGCCTTCTCTCATGGACCTTCATGTTCCACTAGTTCCTAAGGTTGACATTAAACCTCGACTGAGGAAGCAGGTTCCTAAGATTCCTCGAAAAAGCTGAGAGTATTCATATATCAATGTGTTTGCTTCGGAAGGTGCACGAGAGAAAACCAACAGTTATCCCATACTTGAGCCGTGATTTGTTTTCACCCTGGTAGACAGGACGGACACTGGCCAGCTCTGTTTACCGATTTGCACTGGCGACGGCCACAAGAGTTAGAGGCGTTGTTCACAATGCCTCCTGATGCTATCTTTCTCTCTCTCTCTCGAAACGACACTGCATGATTGTTTTCATTCTTGTTTATACTATCAAAGTATGGACTATAGGGCTATCTGTATATATACTGGGTAATGAGTGGTAATTGTTAGAAAAGTAAAGAGGAAAGGTATATGACTGACCACTAGTTTCTGCGAAAATGAACAATTGCATGATTGCAGAGACGATAGGAGAGGCACGGACAGTGTGAATTGATACCCGAGATGCTGACAACAATCCAGACACTTCGAGGGTTAAGCTCGTCTTGATGTATGGAACAGTGTGATTATGGGCTAGCACACGTTCGTTGCTGTGACGTATTGTTCAAGCTCCTGTCTTCCGAAGAGACGCACCGTGGGTTTTTTTGTTCACCCCTTTGCCATTTTGCAGTGTTCACGGTCGCCACCGCTTGAAACAAGCCGTAACTCGAATACGTACAATCGGTGACCGTCGGTCTAGTGACCGAGAGGATAAGACCCTTACCTCTCATCACGAAAGGTTGCCGGTTCGACACCCCATTCAGAGTGTCTCGGACAGGTTATTTCAAATACGGACGAAGCCGGTCACCCTATGTCTGTCTGACAATGAGTATCAGATTACGTTGTGAAAATACTGCCATTTCCATGAACCTAACCTCATGACTCATGATGCAGACCAATGCTGCTCAACTGTTGCGGAGAGAGACGCACCGCAACCGATCCACTCTGTCTGATCACCGAAATTTGCATTCTGAATGTATGAGTCAGGTCAGCAGTTAAAACCGTCTGCTGATGACATTGCAACAGCAGATTCTGTTGCGATAATTCAGGTTGGATTTAATTGACCCCGGAAGACCGTTTACCACTGAGATGGTGGTTTGGACTACCTAAAAACGTAGTTCGTGATGATTAACGAAGTCGGNGTTACTAGCCTTTTGCGAAGCGATTCTCATTCGAACTTACCAACCGACGTTATGTGCACAGAAGTGGTTGAAACAACCGGTCGGGTTGCCATGGTCATGATTACATAATAACTGGTGTGCTTGTATGTGTGTCTAGTCCCTGTGTGTCGTTAAATATTTGTTGTATATAAATGGCATGTTTTACGTTTGCGACTGATGAGAGTAAATGAAATGTTAACATATCGCAATATATGTCATCTTTCTTCTCTGATGAAGAGGTTACAGGGAACTCAGTGTTTCAAATTCATGATTTGTGCCAATTACAATTTGCAAACTGAACTAAACTTTCCGCAAGATGTGTTTATGCAATGTGGCCACCACGCGCGTCTCTGTCAGAAGAGAGTTGACGCTCGAGTCAACTTCTGTGAATAAGAACTTCGCATTTATTAGTCTTCCTTTTAAGGGCACTACGTGATGGATTTTATCTCAAGAACGCTCAAAATGTCGGTCAAAACAACCTACGCCGCCGCACGGTTGTGTATCACTTTCTGTTCAACACCTGTTTTTATGTCACAACTTAAAGAAGAATTTCTACAACCAGCTGTTGCATGCACACACTTGCTTACTTGTGTCGAATATCACACACCGGCCGTACTGCAAGACGACACCGTGTGGTAGAGCACGTAACAATCATCGTGCATGACTGAACAGTGGTGTGACTAAGAAGATTTCAAGTGTGACTAGTACTTATCTGACCGACTGTAATCGTTCTGTCGGTCGGAAAAATTGTCTTCCGAGTCCGAATAGGCCGATTCAAAGTTGCGGGATTCCTAATGTTGACTACTATCCAGTCAACTGATTCCACAACCACAACCTGTGCGATTAGGAACTGTTCGTTCGAATACCTAATTTCCCCTGATACACACTCAATCGAATTCTCAAGTTCGAGTGCTCATTTTGAAACTTCTAGCAAAACCATCGTTGGCATTTCGTGTTGATCGTTTTTGTTACCCACTCTCGTTACTGCCTCCGTATATTGAGCTGCAATTAGTCTACGAAACAAACAACGAAAAGAGGCTTGTTCGCTGCTTTGTTGTTCTGACAACCCTTATCTATTCAGTTACCGATCAATCCTTGCTAAAGACTGACATTCTTTTCATTCTGCTGAAAATTTTTCCTGTCATCGCACTCACAGACCACAACACCTGGTTCAAGAGTACAGTCCCCTAATCTCATTGCTCATCGGTGTCGAGCGTTACCATTGGTACCTATCAGTCAACCGCTCAGTTGCAACTAAGGTGCTCAAGGTTTTCGCAATGTTCTGTCAGCAGTGTTGTGACCAGATTAACTCACCCGCAGTTTGCCGGCATGAATCGGTTGGGTAGAAAAACCAGACTATCTGTGTTAGGAGACAAACTCACCAAAACAATCTAGTCAGGACATCGATGACGGCTGAGGAAACTAGTCAACATTTCAGATCATCCAGGGCCGTGGTGACGGCTGACGAAATCAGATAGCAACAATTACTGGGGGGCAGGTCGGACCGCCAAGCAGGATACGTGCAAGTGAGTGGGGGTGTCACGCCATCCCGAGAAACCAACGCCTATGGATTTGGCCTTACTTGGCCACTTGGAACCGAAGTGGCTTAGACACGTAGACAGTGACTCATCACCATTTCATGATATATATTTACAGGCATTTCATTCATTGGGTCGAACTGGTTTTTGGCAATACAGCGTGTTTACCGCAACTGTGTCTTTCTTGTCTCCGCGCAAGTTAGACTAGGGGAATCCGCGTGGCAGGAACCCAGGTCTAGCAGACAAGCCGTATTAGAACGTTTGGCAAGTGAAAGGCGCGTTACAGCAATCTGTATGTTCTTCTGTCTGGTACCCTCTGATCAACTGTTCACTCAGTGGCTCGAACAGGATGAGTGGCGTTAGGAATCGTTTGATCACTCACAACACAGATTGGAATCTACAACCAAAAAAAGATACACACAGCTTACTTTTATCAGTGAGTGAGGACGTATCGGTTTTGTGAAAAATATTTTTTTTAATAGGAGAGCAGTGAAATGGATGCTGGTACCTACTTATTGGTGTCAGATAGACAAACGGGGAGCTTTAGCGTTGTGAAGACAAAAGAGTGAATTGTTATGGAATTTTTTAATGGACGAAATCATCTGGAAAATTGTGTGAAACAAAAAACTGAGCGTCGGAAAACAATCTGACTACAAGTGTTGTGGGAAACAACCGACAAATGCCAGATTGTGCGAAGAAATATAGGTAACACTCTGCTACCGATGTAGCCAAACGTCAAGACAGACAATGGGTTTGTAAAACAGCATGGTCCTCGGAAGTGGTTTACAACGGTTTCACTCTACTGTCTGTTGTGGAAGCAGCTGCGCACGTTACAGCATTCAGTGCATCGCAGAGTAACATCAGGTAGACATCACATTCACACATACAGAGTCAGAATATACCACGCACAAATTAAATCGTGTTCTAGACGGCTGCGTAGTTACCATTAGTTCAGACCACTTTAGGACCAGTTCTCCGTACCCGCCAGTGCACTTCATCAAACTCTTATGTCGTCCATGTTGTGTTCCAGTTCACTTACAGTTCCAGTGACTTTTATATAGGTCGAACAAATCGGCCACTATTTCAGCGAGTAGCTGAACACATCCTGAAATGACTAGAACGATTGGTAAGGCATCGGCTCGAAATCTAAAGTGGTCACTTGCTAAAAACCTCAGGATGACGAGTAACCAAGTGGTCTGATTTAGTGTATTCAGGATAGTGATGAGTAATCGAAACCCCAATTTACTGGCTTCCCAGAATGCACTACTCATCCCAGTGTATTGGTTGGTTGAGACAAATTGTAAGATTGCCGTGGACCTGATTGCATAAAACTAGGTTTGTTTGTAGACACGTCCAATCTGTGTTTGTCTCTACTGTTCACATGTATGTGATCTGCATTTGTGCTCTTGTCACTGATGACAGTGATGGAAATGTCAGTGTTTCGCAACTTAAAAATTACTTCTGCTCGGACGTAAGGGAACTGGGAAATGTCTGTCATTTACTCGATATGACATTACCGTTATAGTCGTGTTAACACTCATCTATCAACTGTCCACCGTACACACTCTTGTGAGTCATAGTAACTGTCTGGCTTTATTGTTACGGTTTAAGTGTTTATGAGTAGTTAGACTGAAGTAAACGGTGAATACTTATTCCAAAGCCGATTTTGATGAACAAACAGGTGTCAATGACCAATGACAACAAGTGGTGACCTAGGTTTCGTTTCGGTCCCTGCTGTCCGAGTGGAATTCTCTGATCGATCGAGTTGAATTTGTAGCTGCCAAGTCTCTCAGTATGAACGAACTAGAATACAACTAGTTGAATTAGCTGTCAGAAACAGGAGTGACAAGCAATTTGGATTAATGCTGACTCATTTAGTTGTTATGACTTTTCATTCATAACAACGTTTCGCACGCTTCTTATCGTATGGGGCCATAGGTATCGATCGACGCGAACGACGCCACTAAACGGTTTAAAGAAAATGTTATTTTTGAAAGCTTACGGTGATTTTCTATAAACACTACCAAGGTTTCCTCAGATTAAATGGTGCGCGCACGATTCGGTTTGGTGCAGAAATTTTGAGCCGATCCAAAGGATCGATGTATCACTGCATTTATTAGTGATCCAACACTAACTGGCTGTTTTTGGCTGGTACACATTTCGCTTTCTGTACAAAAATTCCAGATTTTTGTGACAGTGTAAACTTCTCCCTTTAGGGTCATGAACTGAAATTGTTTGAGTGAAGTGTAACAGGACGAGACAAAAAGCTGTTCACTCTGAGCTGACTGATGGAACGTGGCGTTATTGTGCACACATGAGGTGGCGAAACCAGGAAATTGCTTGATATGATGAAATTACTATGAGAAGGTTGTTCACTTTCGGTTGGAATTCCATGAATTTTTAAATCCGTCCTAGTCACTAACACAGAATCGTTTGATGAGAAACTTATTACGGTAGCAAAGTCCGCTAGGGCAATATCGTACTTTGCACTCAACGGCGTTTGCTGGTTCCCAAGCTCACATTACTTTTCAAGCTCTGAACCGCTTACACAGAAGTGGCCAAACAGCAGCCAGGTGTTATGAGTCATCGGCCGTGGAAGTCAAAATATGGAGACGGTGGGAACGAGCGACTTCATTGAGAATGCGCGTAGGCTTCCACCCTACCCACACCCAACCAATCTGGCGATGGTTTCAGCAGTGTGGTGTGTCCGTTCGCTCACCTGACTGAGATACGGTGCGTTTTCCCTGGGTAGGAGCTTCGGTCTGGACTCCGGACTTTGTTGCCAGACCGACACTTCCAACAGGTACTGCGTACATTTCGCGGTGGTTGCCGTCGCCGTTGATGTGTCCCGCGTGGTCTAGCGGTTAGGATTTCTGGCTTTTACCCAATCGACCCGGTTTCTTCTCCAAACACGGGAGACACAATACTAACTGTATCCCGCTACCCACAATTATCCATCAGTCTGTGATTCCACTTGAACTAAATCAACCCTGTCTGGATGGAGGAACAACTGCAATGGCATTTGGACGAATACTGGCACCACCAACCGCTCTTCAAACCTGGTCATCGCGTATTTGCCACGGTGATGATCTTCCATTAATCATACTATCATTGTTAATACAACAGCCGTGACAAAGTGTGTATGATGTTCAATTTGCTTACCACTCACCCTCTACCACTTACAACTAACGAATATACCTCTCAAGTTAAATGAATATCGCTGTAGTGTACTGGGACTTTTCTACGATGAGAACCTATTGTCTGGAATAGTCAAACCCAAAAAGTGAATGGTGGGCCAGGGTGCATATTGCAAATAGTCTGGGAAATTAAGATGTTAGCGATGCGCGACAGAAAATGGTACACGACAAACCGGTAATTATCAGTATCTTAGATGGTCGAACAGACGGGAGAGTGTTCACAGGCAAATCGAAATATGTCAATGCTGTCAGCGACCAAATTAACGAGGATGACAGTGGGAATACGTGGCAGACCAACAGTGGAAAGAATCCCTGGTCACCGAGTCAGAGAGTTGCTATGTTTCCTCTTAGGACGTTGGGCCAACCTGAACCTAAATCACTAGCAAGCGTGGCTGATCATTTGCATAGGATGATTATAAAATATCACGTCAGAGTGCATGAATTAACCGGTAAATATAAAACACATGACCTGCATAACGTGCCTCAGATCCTACAGAACAGTGGCAAGTCTGTGATCATTCTTTTAGTGATTTCTAAATCTGTCCGGTTCATGAATGCAGTTTTTATCATCTGTTGCCTGTTGGGAACAATTACCTGATGACACAATCCGCTAATTTGTCCATTTGCACTGGTCGGCATATGCTGAATCCCAATGCCACATTGCTGTTTAAACGCTGAGAATTATTCGTGTGCCTAACACGCATAGTTAATTCCGGCTTTCGCATTCAAATATGCCATTCGGTCACTTTTTTGAAGGTAAAACCATTAGGGTCCATCATCAGCGCCTATCCTTGTCGTGACGTAGATTTAAACTCCAGCTGAGCTTTTACGGGACAACCGTGTTAACCGCGACACTGTTGTCTACATATTAGACACGAATGAATTGTCGCATAGGCTCAAACATTTTATCTGTCAATGATGCAAACACGTAACAAAACTGAAAACCGATTGAGGGAACACATTTGTGAATGTTCACTAAATATGCATCGGTTATTTGAAAAGTTCTCACTCAACCGTCGAAATATTAGGGGACAGTGAGTCTGATTAGATGGGATTCTCAACCGACTTCGTTAATCATCACGAACTACGTTTTTAGGTAGTCCAAACCACCATCTCAGTGGTAAACGGTCTTCCGGGGTCAATTAAATCCAACCTGAATTATCGCAACAGAATCTGCTGTTGCAATGTCATCAGCAGACGGTTTTAACTGCTGACCTGACTCATACATTCAGAATGCAAATTTCGGTGATCAGACAGAGTGGATCGGTTGCGGTGCGTCTCTCTCCGCAACAGTTGAGCAGCATTGGTCTGCATCATGAGTCATGAGGTTAGGTTCATGGAAATGGCAGTATTTTCACAACGTAATCTGATACTCATTGTCAGACAGACATAGGGTGACCGGCTTCGTCCGTATTTGAAATAACCTGTCCGAGACACTCTGAATGGGGTGTCGAACCGGCAACCTTTCGTGATGAGAGGTAAGGGTCTTATCCTCTCGGTCACTAGACCGACGGTCACCGATTGTACGTATTCGAGTTACGGCTTGTTTCAAGCGGTGGCGACCGTGAACACTGCAAAATGGCAAAGGGGTGAACAAAAAAACCCACGGTGCGTCTCTTCGGAAGACAGGAGCTTGAACAATACGTCACAGCAACGAACGTGTGCTAGCCCATAATCACACTGTTCCATACATCAAGACGAGCTTAACCCTCGAAGTGTCTGGATTGTTGTCAGCATCTCGGGTATCAATTCACACTGTCCGTGCCTCTCCTATCGTCTCTGCAATCATGCAATTGTTCATTTTCGCAGAAACTAGTGGTCAGTCATATACCTTTCCTCTTTACTTTTCTAACAATTACCACTCATTACCCAGTATATATACAGATAGCCCTATAGTCCATACTTTGATAGTATAAACAAGAATGAAAACAATCATGCAGTGTCGTTTCGAGAGAGAGAGAGAAAGATAGCATCAGGAGGCATTGTGAACAACGCCTCTAACTCTTGTGGCCGTCGCCAGTGCAAATCGGTAAACAGAGCTGGCCAGTGTCCGTCCTGTCTACCAGGGTGAAAACAAATCACGGCTCAAGTATGGGATAACTGTTGGTTTTCTCTCGTGCACCTTCCGAAGCAAACACATTGATATATGAATACTCTCAGCTTTTTCGAGGAATCTTAGGAACCTGCTTCCTCAGTCGAGGTTTAATGTCAACCTTAGGAACTAGTGGAACATGAAGGTCCATGAGAGAAGGCAGTATCAAGTGTAGTCAGTTTAGCCCGTCGGTACCAATCAATCTTCTCCATCCGTTCCAGTATTTCACTACGTGTAAACATAGACCGAGAAACCCTATCTGTCCGATCTGTAGGTTACCGTATTGATCCCAACGCTCGCATGTATGAAGGTGAGGCGAACCGACAGACAATCGCGCACATTCCCACCAAGTCTGGATTAGTCAGCACCACGACAAAGCGATACGGTGCTTCAAACATTTTCGCACACACAGAGCCTTCTAGTGGGTTTACGGTGAGGTTAGATCCTGGCTCTTTGGTCAACCCACCCAAAATATTCCCAGCCTGATCCGAACGCGAATCAGAAATAGTCATGAAAAAACGGTGAGTCTGCAAACAAACCCCACTCACTGATTTACACAACGCACAACAAGCACACCTCAATGCAACAATTAAAGAAGATGGAGAGGGGGAAGTGAGAGATGCATCAACACAACCACACACCAGCCACCAAAGTGCACGAACGACCACGGAAACATCAGTCGATCTTCAGAATTCAAACGAGCGTTGGACTGGCTGAGTTGTGTTCCCAACGTTATTCGCCAAAACATCGTTATTCTAAAGAATCCAGCTTACGGTATTGAAGATGACACGAATTCATTATACATTCACGAGTGAAGATGCGATACGCAGGCGAACGCATTAACTGTGATGTTAGTGGTTCACAACACACCTGTTCTCCATGCTCTGATGCAATCGTTGAAGGAAACCTAATGTTTCAGATGGTGTGAAAGTGTAACCAAGTAAACTGTATGGTGATTTTCATGCAAGGTGCATGTCTTTAGGGTGAGACTTACGACCACGAACATAAATGCACCAATCTCTTAAAACTCTTGTTCTCGGGTAGAGTACCAATGTGACTACAATTAATTTCTTCTCGATGATCCGTTTTCCGCGGGAGGGAAACGAGTAATTTGGAACATGGTCTAAACCGTAACGGTTATTCAGATGTTATATTCGTTAAACAGAACAGTAACTTGACACGAACGAACACAAGAAAAGCATTCAGAAATGAAATGAATTGCAATATTTTGATCAAACATTTCCTCATGTAACCGACAAACGTCACCATGCAGATCGATATCCAAATACAGTGTAACTGAAAATGGCGATTCCGAGGTTTATGATTTATGGAGGCCAATGTTGAATCGATTATACTGGCATGCACTGAGTGTGCCTCTCTCTTTCAAAACTCATCGAAATCAATTGGCTCTTTGGTTAATTAATATGACTGATTGCACCTGTCCAAGTACTGTGTTGTTTTCCGTGTACGAATGATTCATTGGATTTAAAACTTTGAGTCCATATCTTCTTCCATATCTGGTTCCATTCTAGGCACAAGATTTTCCATTACATGCACTGGAATTTCCACCTCAGAATCTAGGACGTGACAGCAAGAACGCGATTGGCCCAACTAACCGTAAGGGACGACCAATCTTGATTTGTGCACATCGCATTGGCTACTTTGATAGAGGAAATCGTTTGGGTTTATCGAGGGGTGTGAATGGATTTGCTTAATGATAACTGATGAGAAGTCGGGGATTTAGTTTATTTTTGAATTGGCAATCACTCACATTTGATAGCATCCTACGCATTCAGATAGACTGCTCAGCGGGCTTCTTTCGAAAAGAACCACTAGGTTCGAGTTTCGCTCTCATTAGAGCTCATCAGTAGTGCATATTCTTACCACGACCGGGATTTGAACTCCGGCCATTCCAATCATGAGGCAACCGTGTTAACCACTGCGCCATTGACCCCACATTAGGCACGACCGAATTATCAAATCTGAACGCTCAACCACTCTCGCTTGTGAGCAATGATCAGGTTGCCCGATCGTCTCGAGAGGTAACACAGTTACTGCCTGTTAACTCCAATCGATAACCCCGCGATTAGGACTTCCGAGACAGGTCGAGATCACTGAACTCATTAAACCTGCAAGAGTTAAAAGACAACTACAGATGCACCACGAGAGAATAATAAACAGAGATCTTCAGGGTGTGCGAAGTCATCAGGGTGGAGAATGCGGGCCTTGGGAATAATAGTCATTCCACCATGATTTAGACATTCTCAATTGGATTCAACATTGGTGAATAGGGTGCCAATCGTAGGATTTGTCCTTCAGTATATAAATCGTCAGCAAACACTTTCCAGCTCGGTGTGACACGGTGCGTTGTGGCATATCAGCACAATGTCGGACATGGGTGTACTGATCTTCATCTGATATAGCAGGGTTCATAGTCAGCCCCTGCAATTGCTGCTGTTGTATGCTCCCCACCTCGTCGTATAGCCTACTATGGAGCTTGGTGTCATAGCTCCAACCAAATGAACATTACGGCTTC
The DNA here is from genome assembly GCA_008508345.1 of Paragonimus westermani. Classification (NCBI taxonomy): domain Eukaryota; kingdom Metazoa; phylum Platyhelminthes; class Trematoda; order Plagiorchiida; family Troglotrematidae; genus Paragonimus; species Paragonimus westermani. The sequence continues at coordinate 6,090 of QNGE01006266.1, read as the reverse complement.
GGCTGTTTGTTACACAGACGCATACTCTCGTTCATTTTAATGAACTTCCCCTTGACCACGTACAGAACAAATTGAAGTTTGTCTCATCTATCCAGTAAATAGTCTTTGCATTCGCATAACACCATAGGTCGATATGCAAACAGTCGCCGTAACTCCAAATTCTCATTTGAGTTCATATAAATGGGTACTTGACGCAGTTTCTTGTCAGTCATGCACCAACCATCCAAGTATCGACTAATCGTTGTGTTCGACAACTCCTTCTCAAACTCAGTCTTGACGCGCAATTGCAAAAATTGCAGTGTAATCGTTGGATCCACGGAAATCCTCTCTCTGATTCTGTCAGAACCTTGCCTCCATGTCCTTTGCGAGGCTGAGCTTCATAACTGATGCAATCCACATGTAGCCACTTGTAAGCGGTATTACACTTGACTCCGTTCAGAAGGGCAGCCGTGCGCCAGTCATCGCCCCATACAAATACTTCGACACTAGGCCTGCGTGTTTCGGGACTGATGCGAGTGTACTTGCGTCCGCCAGCCATGTGTGCGGGAGAATTAATGACAATGTTCTCACAAACTGGTTCACTCTCACATTATAGCTCGAATTCGACCACGACCCTAAACCTCACTCCCATTAGACGTGAGATTCACTGACACCTCTAACCACTCGCGACCCTTTGTCTGTCAAAGGAACCAATACGGCCCGCGGCTTGATGAATTAGTAAGAACAGGGTTAGGTGATCTGTGCTCCAATTTGACCGCTAACCCCGTTCTCATTGAACAAATCCACTCACACCCCTCGATAAACCCAAACGACTTCCTCTATCAAAGTAGCCAATGCGATGTGCACAAATCAAGATTGGTCGTCCCTTACGGTTAGCTGGGCCAATCGCGTTCTTGCCGTCACGCTCAAGATTCTGAGGTGGAAATTCCAGTGCATGTAATGGAAAATCTTGTGCCCGAAAATGGAAACAGATATGTGAAATGGTATAGACCCATCTGTATCTTTTCATATATCTGTTTCCATTGCCAATCCTTTCGAAGTTGTCATTTTTTGCGTGCAACAGCCAACCCAGCATTGTTCTGACCGGTACCCCAGTCCGGTTGGTTGATTATCGTGTTCAGGTGCCAACTCCAGGTGAGGTCAACCAAGCATTAGGCCTAATTGCCTGGGCACCATTTAACGAGTGGTACGGAGTAGTGATACAGGCTTCTTTCTCAACCACACCTGGCGACTACTGGATGAGGGCGTCACTAAACGAAGTTCTTATTACGTTGCTAACGGTAGAAAAACGAAAACATTCATGATCTCCGTAACCGAATTCATGTAGTGGATCTTCTCTACTCTTTGATGCCAAACTACTCCCAGTTTGCTTTGCCTGTCGTCCGATTTGTGACTAATTCATTTTGTCTGACGAAATTTCTTGTCGACATTGAACCGGATCAATCATTTAGCTAATGGAATATCATCTCCGGTACGTCATGTGATATTGCGATGTGCTGAGCTTCTTCCCAATTGGCCCCTAGTTGCCTTAATGTCGACCTCGTTATAGACAAGACAAGATTTGCCCGGCCGTGAACAACAAGGCATTCGGTTGGCATAAGTAAATTCCAATTACCACTGTAGTTTCCGGCTGACAACCACGATTTCCAAATGCCAGATACGTATAGCAACCGATCCAGTGAACTGAAACAGTTGTTGAGTGTTAGTCACATGAGTGATTTGGGACGCATCAGTCATGATGTCCAGATGGTAACAAGCGACGTGCACTCGAGTATGTCGACTGCTTACGGTGCACTGGTTACCCAACACCAGTTGCCGAGGCCTGTCTCATCCCAAGTTCGACACCAGCCGGGCTGTGCTGGGTTACTCGACTGCGCAACTGCTGTTCCTTTCTGCCCATACAGTTAACCTGTCACCCACATTGAAACCGACAAATATATCGCGATCTGGCCTACAGATGTAGTGGCCCTTTTTACCGGAGGGAATGGTATTCGGCTGGTAACACCATGACGGAAATAGCATAGAATGTTCCACTGACTGTAGATTGAAGTCGTGGACTAAGTTGTTCCATCATATCGGTACTATTGTAACGTGAGGTGCAGATTGCCCACAATAATGTGTCTTGTTGTGGCTTGGTGAGGCTTGTTGTGCCGTTCACTGAACGCACGGTGGTAGCCATATGAAAACAACATTGAATTCAGGTGCTGCGGTACACCATACAAGTGACAGAAGTGTGCAATTTGTTAATCGAGACGGAGCCGAATTACTTGTAGACGATATCGGTAGACCGTTCATTTGCAGTGTCTGAGATTGGCATGGCGTCTGAATTTCTCTTCGAACTTTGCTCCCAAACGTGTCATCATTGGTCTCATATTGTCAGACCATGCTGCTAAGTTAAGGATTGTTCTACATTTTAACAGCGTAGTCCATTTATCGACAGCTGAAGTTCAATCATTCGGAAACTCGACCCAGTCCTAACCCTAACCCTAAGTATTTACCTCTGTATATTCTACCTCTCTTATTTCTGACCGTTAACTGTTTCGTCGCATCAGTTTTGTGATCGTGCCAGTAACCAGTTACTTGTTTCTCATTTTAATTGAGTGGTACCTGTATCACCCTTTTTGAAGGTTGGCTGGCCCCCATTGTTTTTGAACATGTTGACTGTTCGGAAGAGCTCTATTGGGTGTGAATGTCATATTATGTGACTACAGTTAATCTCTTGCCTGTCCGGCACCAATTTACAATTCATTTCCTGAAAACGATCTGTCGATCTAAACTGTTGAAGCTGCCTATTTGTTCACTATGACAAGTCATCCAATAATGCCGTGGTATTGTGATACAATCTAGTTTTCACTAAGTGGGGTTAGTGGTTTATCCCTGCGCGCTGCTCATCATCTTCATGGAAGATCGTACTGTCCATCCGATCAATCAGCGTCAATCCAAGACCTCTATCTTGATGCATCACTGAGTGCGAGTATGTGCAAATTCCTCATCTCTCTATTATGATCATCAGAAAACGTAGATTTACGTTGCTTAAAGCTGGCTCTGTTTTGGTGTTCCACGTTTCGATATTAGTTTTGATTCGCGGGGTATCAATCGCGGAACCGTGTTATCCGCACGATATCTGATTCGTGCTGATGTGCCGGTTAGAAACCAACCGATGATATTTAGTCCAATTGTAGAGAAGTGCATAACACCCTAATAGACTTCAATAACATTTCGTATGAGAGTGGGGAGCGGTAGTTTCGGATCCGACCCAATCGCAAAAAATTTAGATTCTTCAGCGACAGAAACATCCTCAGAGGTGGAAAGTTCTATCAGCTGAGTTATACAACGACTCGGAAAGCTAAGGAAGTTTTCATTCGGACATACTTGCCCTCTAAACTTACGGTGTCATATGGAATCATCCAGGCATGATTACTCAATCAGCCCGCGCTAGAATCGATGAATGTCACCAATAAGGATTGAAGCTGTGTTACTCATAAGTAGTATGACAGAGTTGGCAAATTCCAGGAGAGCTAATTACGACAGATATTTGAGCAAGTTGGTTTGGACTGGGGTTGAAAGTTTTGGTACACATTGTACACATTGGTACATTGTTAAAGCTACCGGAAACATGATGCAATATAGGACGTGGAACGACACAGGATATTAGCAAGATCACATAAATGAGGAATGTTATACCCTATTAAGTATTTTGGCAAACGGGGATAAAATTATGTCGCAATCAAAGCAGACAGCGAGGTGTGCTTCAGTTTCAATGACAGAACTGTTCGTTTTCGGTCAGTTACTTGCTAATTTGTAAGTTTTTCCGTTCACGAATGCAGCATTTTTCAACCATCATTTGGAAGGAAACCTTCGTTTCGACAGGGCGATATTATTGTTGTGTCAATTTACGCTCATCATTGTATGCAGATATGGATGAACGGCTGAAATAAACGTCAATTCTAGTTAGTCTGAACTCTCCTCCAATTGATTCTCCATTCCAGTTATTCTATAAAGGTTTCTGTAAACTACGCTACATGCAAATTTTCACTGTCCTAACCGCACTGTCTTTTCCGTTCTATATGTAGTCTTGTGAACCGTATACGCGTAAAAGTTTTCAGAGTCCTAAATGATTACTGATGGCCAGTAGAAGATTTTGTTTCTCATACGGATTGAGCATCACTCAAAATTGAGTGCAGCTGTCGCATTCTCATAGACTTCCCATTTGGCTCCTTTCGAAAAGAAGCAGTAGACCTCAGAAACAGGTGCAAAAGTGTAATAGACTTAGGCAAGTATGCCGAAAACGAACAATTAACTGATTTCCCGGTCAGTTTACTCAGCAACCATGGGTCACAGGAACTCGCGGACGCAGGCTAATATGGAGAAAAACAAAACAGCAATACAAAAATGGCTGCAGAAGGGTCAGGCGGATTGAATACTATGATATGAGGCACGTCGATGTGGGAAAAGAACTCAAAATAGATGTCCAGTGCGTGTGTTACCGAAAAAGAAATGAGAATATGAAAAACAATGTGTAACGAACAAGCTCGTTTATAGTGATTCATCATCAGGCTAAATGCATCACATTTATATCACAAACCCTCACCCGGTTAGCCTGTGAAAACCCATTGTTCAAGTGGGTACTTGATCGCAGTGACATTGAACTGATTGACTTCATTAACCACACGTTCCCCGATTACTTTCCTAACGATTCTCCCATGAAATGTGTAATATAAATGTGATGTATTTAGCCTAATGATGAATCAGTGAAAACGAGCTTGTTCGCTACACACTGTTTATCATGATTACGCTGGGAATTTTTACGAGAAATGAGAATATGTTCATAATCAGGGGACCTAATTCAATGGGAGCAACATCGATTGATGCAAAACTGAAAACTGTTTATCCTTAGAAAGGTGGTGTCGTTTGGACCAACGAAAAAGTGAGTGGGGCTCATACGTAGAGCTCTCATCATGAATGCAGTCCCTGGGTTCATACAACGTTCAGACAGCGCCAGCAATTTGTATGTCAAATGAAAACGCACAAAATGGGTATGACAATATTGTCATATGTGAACGATAAACCACTTTCGCTTGTGAGTAATGATCAGGTTGCCCGGTCTCCTCGAAAAGAGACACAACGACTGTTCCGTTAACTCCAGTCAATGACCTCTAGACTATGACTTCTCTCTAAGTTGAAACCACCGAAATCATTAACTTGTTGAGCGACATTTTGATTGCTAATGAGTAATAGGGGATTTTAGTCACTATATAGGTTGAACATCATCTACAATTGTTTACAGCTGTAAACAAGTACTGGACACGAGTTCAACTGCTGTTAGAACAGCTCCTCAGTAATGCGAAACATCACCGCCACGGGGGACCAGAATTGCAGCCACGTCTACGTGAGGCAACCGTGTTGACCACTGCGCCCCACTTGTACAGCTCATATCATGGTTGACCCAACGTGCTGCGCGTTCATCATTCAGTCTGAATGACGAAATTTTTGATTTTCGCCATTCGTTGCTGATCAAACAGGTGATTAATGATGACTGCCAGTTATATATCAGTTCATCATTTCCAATCTCATCCTACACATGATCAGCTTTCGGTTCTTTGATTCCTCACAAACAGTAGACCAATTTAACATAAGTATGTGGGGGAAAAATGTTCCTGTTGGAACAACTCTCAACCGGCTAAGTCAGTAGTACAAAATGGAGAGTAGAACTCAGTTAATATATGGTAATTTAGTCATTTGGCCAATGGTGCGTTGGTATACAGGTGTGCACCTTGAAAGCGTGGCCGACGTTCATATTCTGACCGTGGCAGGCAGTAGATGGTTTAGGTGGTCTACCTGAATGCGAAGGCCCCAATAAACAGTGAATGACATTCAGTTTAAATTCAGCGAGGTGTGTTGATCAAGGCTATTAATGCAAGTATTACAGTTCGAAGGATGAACCTAATACCTAGCCATTTGCGGCAACTGTTATGTGGGAATCTGAAACAATGTTGTACTCGATTGGATTAGATAAAAGACGAGTTCCTCGTGTAAGCCGCATACTTAGGCGTCATTTCGTTTGTTCTTTTCAGTTGCGCAGTTAAAGGT
>QNGE01006265.1:0-28742 GCA_008508345.1 Paragonimus westermani | reverse complement strand
TAAAATCCTTGCTGCGAAAGTGACTGACAGGCTTAAAATGCTTGATTCGATGTATGAAAAAACGCTAGACTTTTCCCTGGTGGTGCAAATGAGCAAAATTTTCGAGCACATAGGACGTCAGACGCGACTCCGTCAAATGAACTAAGAGAAACTCGCGCTCAGTAGTGAGCAGAGATGCACGAAACTAGTGCAACTTTCGAGACGAAGAAATTCCATGAGGGATCCTGCTATAAGAATTATTACTCTCAAGAACAAAGCGGTTGTCGATGATTCTGTAGCAATGTGCGAAATCTTTCACTAACATTTCGCTGCCTCGTTTAACATAGAAAGCACCTCATTACTTGCTAATATACCGTCTAAAACAGTTGATGTTTTGAGTGATGTTCTAATCGATTTTCGAGGTTTTCGTTCACAGTTAGCTAGTATTCGCCCCTCAATTCATCTTGGACCAGATGGTATGCTACCAATGGTCGTCAAGCAGGCAGGTGAGGATACACCCACCCTCTTACTCAATTTGTTGAACCAATCACTTCTATCCAGCACCTTCCATTCTCAGTGGAAAACCTCAATCATTACGCCTCGTCACAAGAGTGGCCCAAGAAAGGACGTTAGTAACTATCGTCCAATCAACCACACATCAATCTGCTCGAGAATGCTCGAAAGGATAATAAAGGTGCACACAGTCAAGTTCTTAAAGACACAACACCTTATAAACTCTTCACAGCTTGGTTTCCTTAGTAAGCGCTCTTGTATGACATGTCAGATGGAGTTCTTAAACCACATATCGACGTCAGTCGACGCAGGAAATGCGGTAACTATCATACTCTTGGAAATGCAAAAGGCTTTTGATCGTGTGTCTCATAAGCGCTTCTTGATCAACGTAGTATCGGTCGGCGTGCAAGATCCCTTGTATAGGTGGCTGTCGTCATACCTTGAAGGTCGCACTCAAACAGTCAAAATAGGGGAGCACTAATTAACTCCAGAACCAGTGACTAGTGGGGTGATCAAAGGAAGCGTTCTGTGTCCGTTGCTCTTCTTAGTGTACATAAATGACTTATGCGACGTTACCGCACACAACAGGCCTTTTCCATTTGCTGACGATATCAAAATCCTTTACACATTACTGTCTACAAAATTTCTGTCTACAAAATATACGACAGGACCTAGCGCCATTGCAGTCGTGGTGCAGAACATAGCTGATGTCGTGCTCAGCGAACAAATCCAACATCATCACTTATGGTTGTGAATTCCTCCATGGCTCCATCACACTCGATGGTTGTAATATTGATACAGCCACTTCGGTCAGAGATCTAGGAATACGGCACTCAAACTCCTCCAGTTTCTCTAAACAAGTATGCTTCCATGTAGCAAAAACTGAAAGAACAATAGGCTGTATCAAAAAGACGTTCAGTCTATCAGCTGCGAAGCTGACGCTCTACCAAATGTGCTCAGCCTCAATTCCAGTATTGCACTTTCATTTACTGTCATCTACGCAAGTCTGATAGGCTTATGTTGGAAAACCTTCAACGATCGTTTACCAAAAGCTTATTAGGATATTCTTCTTCGCTTACCTACAGACAGCGCTATGGAAAGCTTGGTGTTGATTCACTTTGGTTGCGTAGACTAAAACTGAATTTGACGCAGCTGTATAAACTCATACATTCGGATGTGATTACCACAGCGTTTACTGTCCACTTAAACACAGCCCTCTATATTGTCTAAGAAGTAAGTTTTCCACCTGATATCCCTGAAAGGTATACGTGCAAACCTCTTCCTTTTAAAGTATTCTTACATTTGGAATAAATTTCAAAGTAAAGTTAGAGCCGGTAACAACACTCAGCGTTTTAAAAGTGATTTGGACAGCTATCTCACGTTAACAAACACAGTGTCTATCTTCAAAATCTCTGTATCACCTGATGACCTTTTTGAGTGTGGTCCGAGAAACATTCAGCCGTCAGATGCGTATTACATAGATAACCACTCCACTGTCTAACGCGCCTCTAAATGTGAACGCAGCACTTAATAATAAGTTCAGCAGAACGACGTCACGTAAGCTTTAGTTATCAGACGCTCATTTCATGCGGCTCTCCAAACCGTCGAGTTAATTCTCCGTTTGCTCGAATAAATCCCAAGTGTATAGCAAAATGCCACAACAAAGAGTGGAGAGAGTTGAATATTCTAATGATCATAGCAAAAATAATATCCTATGAGTTGTTTGTCGAAAATTTCCGCGTGCTCATTGTTTGTCATAGCAAATGTTATAACCGCACATTTTCTCATCTGACGTGTGGAATCACATTCTCCTTTCCAATTCCCATATTATCCACTGAGCGATGAAACTTTTTTACGACGGATGGGCGCACGGAACTTCGTCTTATATGAACGGTTTGCGAGATGTTCAACTTTTTGACGTTGATCGGGGAAATGACGAAATCCTGCGTTAAAATCTGCCTAATCATTCGTTGAATCTCGGAATTTTCCACCCTGCCTCGCCGAAGCCAAGCTATCGAAACATTTTCCGGACGCCAGTTTCAGCTCCTAATGGCAAAACACTCCAAAGATGTGTTTGAGCATTTTTCCCGGGGTGACCTTGAACAAATAAAAATTGCCCATCCCACGAAATTGTAGAAAGTAAATCACTGTAACATCCCATTTGTTTGAGACTAAATCTGTGAAGCGACCGAACTATATTTTTCTCTGTTGCGTGCGTCCAAGTTTTACAATCTGCTGACATTTGCCCTTTGACCACGTCCTTCTTGACGGAAGGCTTCACGTTTGTGCTGCTGTTTAATTATTCGTTTTCGTATGGTTTGTAAACATCTGCAGTGGTCGCGTATATCCCAGCGTGCTTCTCACATGTGCGTTAAGAATCGTATATTATCATTATTAGCGATGGTAGGTGTTGTGGCGATAAAAATGTGGTATCTTGTGAAGAATTTTTTCACTTGTGATTAATATTTCACCAATGTTATCTTACATTCCATTTTAGGTCATGGATTATTTACAGGGCTTTAAAGGTGGTCTTGAGGGTCGTGAATTTGCCAGCTTCAACGAGTTTAAAATTTGCTTAGATAGGTACGTGAAGGATCAGAGTGCTCTGTATGTGCTTGGTTCGAGCAAGAAATCAGGCAGTGGACGCTTGAAATATGATCATGTGAGTGTGATTGCCGTTGAGTTTACGTGGTAGATGACGTTCCGCTGTATAAAACACAAACGACCTAACAGCTTAGGGTGTGGAGTACGACGTGTTTGGTGAGTTGAGCTCATATACTTCAAATCGCACAGTTGCCGCGATATATGCTACCAATCACGCTTTAACGTGGTTAGGAGAAATACCACGTTGGTTGTTAGCTCATTACCGTTGCAGCACAACCATGACATGACTGCCTTGCTGTACCATGCACATCCAAGGATTCGTCGGCTGACATACAGTGAAGTGAACGGCTCGATACATCTTTTCGAGTACAACACGCCAATCGCTGAGTTGAAGCAGTAGGCTGCGGATGTTTATGACAAGTATATAACTGCCATGGACATTTGCAACATCCGTCATCGGTTGAAACCGCCACTGATAAGTAAGTGGGCTTGTGTGCATTAATGTAACAGAAAATCTGCCACAAATCCTGTCATATAAAGAATAACGGCGTGCTACGTGTAATCAGAGACGGCAACAATAGGCACACGCGCATATTTTTCGCACGTAGGGAGCAAGGGCAGGTATTCAGGCGGTTCCCTGATGTGGTAAACGTCGATGCCGTTCATGGGACCAACCGCCACAAGTAGGTCTTCCATCACTCCACATTCGCCGATGAAGCCTGAGGCTGTATCAGTTCCTTTTTACAGACGGCATGGGCCATGGACGACCCGTGATGTACGCCTATGTACGAAGTGAGAAATACGCATCCCTGCGACAACTGTTCGGAACATTCCGGGAGGTGATGGGGGAACACATATGTGTCAGACCTTTTGTGATGAATAAAATGGCCACCCAAATGCGAGCAGCACGAGGGGTGTGACATTATCTTAGGTTACTTACATATTCTGGATACTGCGTGGAAACGTAAGTTGATGTAATAAACCTTATAATCACCATTCAGAAGCCGATATATGTTCAACCGCATAGCTACTTGCAGTAACTCTAAAGAGTGAGTGATCACCTTTGCCTATTCATCCTGAAGGTTTAACAGGGACGTCACAATAATACGACGAACAGACCCCAGCTTTATGAACTACCTCTTGTGTAATTGGCTATAAATAAAGCCAAAGTGGGTCATCCATGCACGGTCGGATGTTGTTCACCTCGGAAATCGAACAAACAACCGTCTGGAGAATGCGAATGGGCGACTAAAGAAGCGCATCCGTCCCAGAGATCACTTAGCCACGGTCATTAGTACAATTTAGTCTCACAGCGAGTGGCTAATGCGGGAGTTTGAGATGCAGTGCACCTACGGTTGCGACCGCCGGGAGGTGGTCAGCGTGGACGTGCACGTTAAGAATATACTCGTTCGGCTGACAAGGTTCGCTAGTCAGTTGGTGTTGAAGCATCTCAAGGGGCGTGCTTCCCTGCTGCACTTCAAGCGGTTGGACGAGTTCGAGGTAATTGTACTTTGTTTAACATCATTNTTGGTGTTGAAGCATCTCAAGGGGCGTGCTTCCCTGCTGCACTTCAAGCGGTTGGACGAGTTCGAGGTAATTGTACTTTGTTTAACATCATTTGGTAGTTTCGAGTAAGCCACGATGGCACACAGTATACAGTAAACATCAATGATGGCACGTGCGAATGTAGTTTCTATAAGTCCATGTGGTTATCATGTATTTATATGCTGTCCGTATTCAAAAAGCACTTCTATCCATACAGTAAGTTGTTGTTAACCATGACGGCATTTGCTCTGGGAAGCTTCCCAATCCATCAGCGATGGCTTGCTGAATACAATCTACCCCAAAGCAGTATGTTCCGCTGAGATGTCACAGTCGCCGGCAGTAATGCATCCCAACTGGATTACAAAATGTCGTATCACGGGTTAGTCAAGCTGCGCAATGTAAACCTCAGGACATGAAGCCGCGTTTTCAAAGCTATCATAGCTTTCACGCATCAGTCTATTGAGACGGCTGAGGCGGCCTTACCACACATAGAATTCCTACTTCTTCCGTCGTGGAATGCAAAGGAGCCAAGGTGGGAGAAAAATGTTCACACGGGGGTGTCCTGTAGATATTGCGGCAATCCCGTTAATACGAACGATAAGGACCAGTTATTTTTTCCGTGTGGAGCGCATGAACAATGCTGACATATCGCACTGCCCCTTCTGCGCAGGGCACTTACAAACCTCCTAACCAGGTAAGCTATGATATCATTAATTATCCAGGTTAAGTTGCATCGACATCAAACACGGTACCACCTCCGACGCTGAAACGCAAACGGAGACCGTGTGCAGCTCCAATTATCATCGATGATACCTCTGAAGATGAGTTTCGCGTTGTTCCCCCACCCAAGCGGGTTCAAGTGAAAGTGGTGCCAAATGACTACACAGACGTCACTGGCAACCGTAAGTGAAACCCCACTTAACATGTTACGTGCGGTTTAACTGTAGACCGGCAAAACACAGCAAGAGGAGAACCTCTACTGAAGCGGAACCGAAAGCAAGCAGGCTTCCTGAATTCTGACGGAATATTCCAGATAATGATGACGTGAACATATAATAATGTATTCCGACATTTCAGTATCGTTTCCACGGCGTGACTGTAGGTTCGTGACATTGTGACTATAGAGTGCACCCTGACCCTTTCTGCTACCTTGGCGTGGTGGTCAGGCTTGCGTGCTGTTTAGATCTTGAGGGCTGTGCTGACTGTGACTTCGGTCCTTGCGGGTTCAACCTCGTCAGATTGGCCGATGGGGAGCAGCCATACAAAAAGCAGTTGCGCGAGTGTCTGTGGACTTCTATCCATTCCTTTCTTCGGCTTTGTTGTTGCATTGAGTTTGAATGGTCTGCCTGGCTTTTCACAGCAGAGCGAGAAATTTGCTTTTTATCCCAATCTTCTTTAGGTTGCACTAAGCCGCAATCCTATACTTCAACGCTTCTTGTATTACACTCCAAAAATCTTTCTTCCTAGTTTAGATCTCATCAGTGCAGCCTCTTTCTGTTTAGTTTCCGAGAGATAAGGGTTCCCTTTCCTTATTAGCCAATCAAATGGCTAACCAGCATTGGCCGGCTGGACACAAAGACCCCACTGGCACACCTCCCAGTCTTATTCCTTCGGGTTCACACTGGATATGTGGTGTGCTGGTGGAACTTCAACTGGTGCAGCGCAAGCCAATTGCAGTGATGGATAAGCGCAGGCGTCCTTTGGCTTCGGTCACTGTGACAGGCTAATCTGAATCGGATGCCGCCAACCATAGAGTGCACATAGGCTGACCGTCGAGCATAGATGTCATTGTGTACAACCATAAGTCATGCCGCTGAACTATAGGGTGCACGTAGGCTGACCGTCGAACGGGTCACCCCGGATGACTTCATGCAGTAGAGTACTTCACTTCTCGTTAAAAATCTTCGCTTTTCTGAAGACACATGAAACTCCATCTCCTCGGTGGTTACATAACTAAACAAAGTTACTGATTTCTTTGTTAACTTAATGCCAAAGTAGCTTACGCCCGACTACGGTGAGCAAGATATAGTCTAAGCAGATCACGCCGGCCTTCGCCCGCATTGTGTTTAGAAGTCATCAGCTGCAGCCTTATCTGCTTACCTACGGTGTCTCCAAATTTCAGTGTTTTCCAGTCACACGTGGGAATGATCATGAACACTCAAACTTATCAACTGTCGGCACTCACTCCAAGGGATATAGAACGAGAATTTTTTTAAAATGGTCTACAACTTGTTCGGTGCATGTTTATTGATCATTGGTTGCTAATTCCTTCTATCTACCAGATCAAAAAACTTCAGCTATCTCGTCAACCGGGAGTGGATTCCCTTTCGTGCACGAAAAACTGGATGACTCTGCTGGAATGAATGTGACCTGAAGTTTTCGTAAAATGGTACAAGTGATCTTTCCAAGCGATATCTGAAAAACACCACATATCATAACATTGGACGTAAAAGTGTTTAAATGGTCCATTATCTGTAAATCACTTCCGTACGTTGAATCAGCATGGCGGTGAACGATGAGAGCATGTTCAGAAGGATATTCAAGATGAAGTACCGAAATTTCGAGGAGTATGTTGAAGACTTGTGCAGATTTCAACGGGAAACTTGTACAAGCTTTTTCATTAACACTTCGCAGACAGCTGCAAGCGCCTAGAAGCATAGAGGAATAGACCTGCCTCCATGCTGCCCGTATCGAAGTGCGGTGTACAAATGCGTACACTGTTCACGGCGAACGAAGCCCTCAAAACAGTAGCGTTCATTTAATCAATTGTCACGGTAAATTGTAGTTTTGCAGATTACAGATGTCAGGCCTCCTGGGTCATTCAGTATCGCATTGATGGATATCAAATTGAGAAGGCAAACTTGGTTCACTCACACGACTTTCAGGTTGGTGAGCCGAACATTTATTCTAGAAATAGACGTCTGGCTGTTGATGCTGAACTGTGTGTATGTAAGATGATGAGTCATTTTAAGAGTGCCCGTGAAATGAGGACTTACGTGAACCGTAAGTATGGGATTAGAATGCGTCGGCACGATTTAAGTAATCTACGTGCGAGGCACAGCAAATTGGATGATCGCAACGAAATTATGAAGTTGCGAGATTTACTGAAAGTGGAAGGTAGCTATGAGTTTCTACTCCGGGACAAAGTGGTAAGGTTTGTCATGTTTGTACCGAAAGGTACATTCCAACTGAGTCCCAAGTATGAGGATGTCATTCCAGGAAATGCAACTCATCACTTAAATTATGGCGGCTTTATACTATGGCACGCTATGTTGGTAGACGTAACTGGAGTTAGGGTGACGTTTTTTACGCACTTATGCCGAACGAAACCACTGCCAGTTATAGGATAATTCTCAAAAACCTGCTTAAAATGGTACCTCGTATGTCTGCTGTTCGCACCTTCATTGTTGACCGTTCAGCAGCACAGATGAAGGCAATAGGTGAAGTCTTTCCGCATTGTGCCATAGTATTCTGCCGTTTTCATTTACTCCATGATTCCTCGGCGTTTCCGCCAGTTGGTTGGCATAAGCGAATATCAGAATAACCGTGTTTACCAGTGGACCCGCAATATGGTGTTCACTGAGAGCATGGATCAATTTAACAGTTTGTTGCAGGCTGCGAAGTCTGTCAGCAATGAGACATACCAGTATCTTTCAAGTACTTGGCTGCCTTATAAAGAGGGTTGGGCCTCTCATAAACTTGAGTCCACGGTTTTGTTCGGTAATCTTACGACCAACTGTGTTGAGAACAAAAAAACACATCAAATGTGCTGTGTCTGAACGATCCAGTGTGTATGCATTTTTTCAGCATATTGTAGAGCGTTGCAACTGTGTGTTCGATGAACGCCAGTGTAGGTTGAACACTGAGCGCATGAGGTTGTTTGAGCCGGCTGTAGGCCGGGAATTTCTATCAGTCATTCTGAAACCATTGTCGCAATATGCCAGGGATGTTTACCTTAGGTATTACAACGGCACCAAGATAATAGACGTCACGTATGCGAAAGGCACGTGTGAAGTGCGCTGCAGCAAAAAGCACATTTTCCACGTTGACATTGTAAGAGAAACCAAATGTGACTGCTGCTTCTCATTCCAGTGGATGATGCCCTGTTGTCATGTTGTTGCTGTGTTTCGTTTCATCGACAGACCCCTTCCCAGTTTGGTTGCGGGAAATCGGTGGTTGTTGCCAGCCGCTAAGAAAGCAGTGATCCCGGTTTCCCAGTGTGATGAGCCAGTTGTTTGTATGCCTGTCCCTGTTTCCAATTCTCGTCTGGACAGAATAAGGGACGCTGAGGATATTTGCCAGGATATAGCCGTTACCTTAGGATGTATGAGAGTTGTCAACAGTAGTAGACATGTAGCTGCTTTGCGAGCAATAAATGAGTTACTGTCTAGCCATCCTGACCTATTATTGCGCTGTTCAATCCCAGGTAAAGAGGTTGTTCAGATTAGCGGCCGAGCGTCGTTTGACAACTTATGGCCGGAGAAAATAGTGGAGAACTAACAAATGGTATGAATCCTTCTCTTTTACCCCCGAAGGTGTTAGTAGAAAACTGGTTCTGTTGGTCAGAAAACGCTTGGTAGTCAGCTTAAATATCCCTACATGCAGCATCTTCCCCACAACGCTTGTCCCAAGGTGTGCTACACAGACGCCGTCCACCAGTAAGACTGCATGCATGTCTGATGAGTTGAGCCTCATGTCCGCTGCCTCAATAGAACCGCCATTCGTATCTAACACGCGCAGGAAGTGTAAACTTGAAAGTCATGTGATTGACCATGATATGCCGCAGATTGACGTCGTCGGTGATTCCATGGAGACAGCTCGTATTAGACGAGTTGCTAAGAGTACGCTAAAGCAGTTCAAAACAAAAGTCAGGAAGACTTTTGAAAAGCAGCGTGCCTCCAAGCCTGCAGACAGCAACGTTTACCAGATTTGCTTCGAAAAGTAAGATTCCGTGGACCTACACAACGAAACCATGCATTGAGTACCGTGCAGTCAGCGTTCCGGCTGGTACCACCACTATTGTGCCAACTACCACGAGTCTGAATCCGTCTACACCTGCGTAGAGTGCGACAACGTGGACAACACCTGACCATCAGGCAGGATTATGAAGAAACGGCGCTCTCAAGCGTCACGTGCAAGAACACACGGCCCTATTCATGGCCACCCACGACATAGTTTCACGAGTTATGCTCATGATTTATCTTGCAGTGGTTATTGCCGTTAGTCAGTTGAGGTTCACTGAGTCATTCTTCAGTGGTTCCCATGTAGGTATACCAGGCCGCTAATAGTGTACGTCTATTTTCTAACCGATTTCTAGTGCTTGCTGCGGTTAGTCCAGTGAGGTTCACTGAGTCTTCCTCCAGTGGTTCCTCTGTGGGTATACCAGACTATGTATATATAATCATATATATTTATATTTGTATACACATTTTTGTGTATGTAGATATATATATAAACACATGTGTATACAAACATATAAAAAATATATTTATATCCAAATGTACATGCATGTGTACAACGTGATAAATATATATACAGCTGTCTGAATGCATGTATACAGATAGCTATATATATATATATGCATTCAGGTGTGTGTATATCAACATGTATGACTATACATGTGTATATAAATACGTATGTATATCCTTACGAATTTCTATACAAATGTATATGTATATATAGAAATATGTATGGTTGTATATATACATTTATATACATATATATATGTATATTTAGCTTAAGCTAAATACACAAATTTGTATATAAATATATATGTAAGTAAATGTACACACATATATATATACATATTTCCGTTGAAATATATTTATGTATGTATACAAATACGCAAATACTTATATTTGTATATATATATATATGTACATATTATTATTACATATATATATACAAATATATATATATCATTCTTAAATAGATATGTGTAAAACGTGGTATATATATATCACGTTGTACACATTTTTGTGCACATGCATATACACGTGCATATAAATATATATATGTATATATATATTTATAAATGTTTATGTATAGATATACACATGTTAATCTATATGTATAAAAATATACACAAAAATATACAAATATATGTATATAAGTATATATATACATATATATACATATTCATTAGTATACACATTTGTTTGCACACACATACGTATATATACATACTCGTGTGTACACTTATATGTGCATATAATTGTATTTATTTGTGCTTCTCTCCAACCCCTCTGAGGTAGCCCGTTGGCCAATGAAAAAATTGCACTTTAAGGTCAGTCGGTGCATTATTATTCTATAACGCGCAACCGGAACCAGCGAGCGCGCACGGATTGAATTTGAGTTGTGTAACGGGGCGTGCTGCTGTGTTGTCGGTGCCGTTTTAGCTTTCGTTTGTGTGAGTCGTGTGCATGGCTTACTGGGCCTTCGGCTCATGTTTGTTCGTATTGTTTCTCTCTTCAGAACTGTTGTTCGAACCCTCACCTCGGAAGTGCGTTGTCCCCTGGTGCGTCCACGTTGCCCAAAAATTGGTCCGCGAAGTCGCGGGCCTGCATGTTACAATTCCATACAAATTTGAGTTTCGCGGGTACGAAAGGAAATGCGATCCCTTGTGAACCCATTTCGTTATTAAACTAGCGCAAATCTGCGTACTCGGTGAAAATCATTTACGCAACAAAACAAAAATATTCCCACATCACAATAGGCATATTTCATACTTTCCTAGATATTCCGTCCACAATTACTCACATGATATTCCAAACACACATATTAACGGCAAACCAACGACAGCATTCACTTCCTGCGGATAGCTTTCAGCACAGCACGCCCCGCTACACAACTCAAATTCAATACGTGTGCGCTCGCTTAGTTTGGTTGTGCGTCACAAGTGCACGAAATGTTTTTTTACTGTAATTGCAAGGTCAATTCGAACAACATGCAGAGATGAAGTGAAAACGTCGTTGTACAAGAATGAAGCATCGTTAGTGAACAAAACCGAGGAAACACTCTACAGCCCTCCCCTTCATAGCATTTGTGAAAGCTGAAATGCTCGATGATCGTCTGATAAGTAAGAAGGAGGAAAATGTATGTTGTCAACGAAAACATGCTGGTAAGGTGACATGCCTACCGGGACGCGTAGTTGGAGGGAGTGGAGACGAGTGAGGGAAGGGCGGTAATGTTGTATGTGTCCGTTCGGTAGATGGACGGGGATAAGTCGCCCCTGTGTCATTACTGTCGATCGCGGTTGAGCAGTTGAATGTGTAGGATGTGGAAGGAACAGACGCTTCAGGGTTTTGCAGTTCGACTCCATGGCTACATATATGGAAAGTGAGTTCTTGGTGCGTGTCAACGTGAAAACTTTATCCGTTCGTGTGGTCACTTCAAATGGGCCACCTTAAGATTGCCGAAGTCAGCGCCGATTTGCGTCGCAACGAACGGAAACATGAATGCAAGTCAGCAGGTACTCGTTGAGTTGTTGACGTTGGGAATGCTGCCGGGTCGGAATGGCACGGAGTATCTCTATGATCTCTGTGATCTGCTGCAGTTTGTGTTTTGGTCGGAAAGATCACCTGGCAGGCGAAGTGGAATTCCGTAGACTAATTGAGAGGTGGAACATTGTATATCTTCCTTGAGAACGGATCTGATGCTCAGTAAGATGAGTGTTAAGTGCCCTGCCCAACTCTGTGTGAACTTTGCCATGAGGGATGTATTCAACTGTCGGTTGAAACGTTCAATAATCCTACCAGAAGCGGGATGATGTGCAGTCTTCCTAGTGTGTTAACAACCCAACAGGTGGGTTGATTTGCAGAAAAAAGGCTGACTGGAATTATGAACTTCGGCCTATAGTGACAAACAATGGAACAACAAAATTGGCAATCCAATGTTCGAGGAACGCTATGGCGACTGTCTCAGACGAAGTGTCACTGAGCCGAACGATCACAGGCCATCGTGTAAATCGGTCAACGCATGTAAAAAGGAGCGTTTTACTGTTTGATGGTGCATATAGGCCAACCAGACTAACATGGGAATGAGAAAAGTGCGCGTCCAAAGTGAGAAAATCTCCATGTGAGGTGACAGTGTGCCGATGTACTTTGCTCTTCTGGTAGTGAACATGTGATTTAGTCCGCCAGCTCAAATCTTTGTTCATATTAGACTAAACATAACTGACAATAATTAATTTGAGCATGACGCGGACATAAGAGCGGGAAAACGGATGCAAATGGAGAAAAATGGGTCAACGACAAGAAAAGGGTAGAATTGGATGTGGGATGTCCGCTGAAGTGTCACACAGGATGGTGGATTCGGAAGATGATAGGGGAATAGGGGAACACTGAAAGGGTGGGGTGCATATGGATGGAAAGTCAGAATCAGACGTTTGAGTTTCAGCAATTTTCTCGAGACTTATATCTTGCAGGCCAGAAACCGCTTTAACATGTAGTCTTGAGAACGCATCAGCAACCATATTGGAGTTTCAGTGGATATTTATTTTGAATTGCGCTATGAAATCGAGGTGTCGAATTTCGCGAGGAGAATATTTATCCTGACTGGCATTGAAGGCGCATATTAAAGGTTTGTGGTCCGTTGGAACGGTGAAGTTCCTTCGTTTTAACAAATAATGAAAATGTCCGACGGACAAGTAGATAAAAAGCAGCTCATCACCGAAGGTGCTATAAGTGGCTTGCGCGGGTGATAGCTTCCGGGAATAAAATAAGACTGGTCGTAATTCACCACCGACGCACTGCTGAAGCATTGCTTTGACAGCAGGATTGGACGCATCAGTCGAAATTATTAGACGGGCAGTCGGCTCTGGATCAAAATGAGCAAACGTCGTCGCGTCGCTGAGTGCTTTCTTTACGTTGTTGAGCGATTGTAGCGCCTCAGGACTTAGAATAACGCCCTTTTTAGTAAACGGAGCATATCGGTTAACGGCTTCAGACGCTGTGAGCAGTGAGGAATAAAACGATAGTGACAGTTAACAACCCCATTGAAACGTTGAAGCTTTTTGATGGAATCAAGAATGGAGTACACTTACAGTACTTACAACTTGGTGTCTAAGGGTTCGATGCCAGTTGCGTCTATGAACTATCCGAGAAACTCAAGAGACGAAACGTCGAAAACGCATTTTGCTAACTTGATGGAAATCCCCTATTTAGTTGTTACAGCAAAACACGAAGATGTGTTCCACGTTCCATGGGGGAATTAGTGACGACCAAAACATATTCGAGATAAAATGACAAAACCTAGACCACGTACAACTTGATCCATAAAACGCTGTTTGGGCTGCATTCCAAAGGCCGAAGGGCATTTGGAGGAACTCATACAAGCCAACGGGAGTAGAGACCGCGACGGGAATTTGTCATTGCGCATGCACCAAGTCGAATTCAGTGAAACCATACTTAGAACATAGTCAAAGAAAAATCGTGGATGTGAGGAGTGGGATAACGCTCTGATATGATGACTTTGTTGGATGTTCGGAAATCACCACGTGGTCTCTAATCACCGGTATTTCCTTAGGCGCCAAATGCGAGGGGAAGACTGCACTGCTGGATGGACGATTGATACCAAATTGAAGCATGTGGTCAAAATCCACCCTGACCGTATTCTGCTTTTCGAGAGGAAGACGTCTGGGGCGATCAGTCACTGGCTGTCCACTGGTCACAATGCTGTGCATAACGTCGTGTTTCAAAGAATGTGGGAAATAGGACGAGTTTATGAGCTGTGGGTACTGCTGGATCAGCCGGGAATATCTTGAGGGTTTGGGTACTGCCATGTGTAATCCGATTAAATTCATGGTGGTTGATTTGTCCTTGGCAATCAAAGAAGCCAAGCTGTCCAGAAGCGTGTGATGCTTAATTTCAGCCAAGAGACCAAAATGAGATAGGAAATGGGCACCAGGAATCTCCAGCGGAAGTGACGTCGTACTCCAGGATCAACGGTGAGCGAACGCCTACCGTAAATATGTGTCAAGTTTTCATTAGCAGCTTGCAAGCATATACGACGCCAGAGAAGAACTAAGCTCTCAGCGCTGTCTCAGCGAAGAAAATCCCTCCAACCCCCAAGTGGTTGCGGAGGTGTTCAGAGAATACTACTCACCAGTCTACAATGTGGATCTGCCAAACCGGCATCCAATTCTCCCGCAGAAGCAATTCCAACACCCCATTCTGACAGCTGACTTTTCTGTGTCTGACGTTCAGGATCTCTTGCTTAAGATCAATCCTTATAGTGCCGTGGGACCAGACAAGATCCATCTCCGGATCCTCAAAGAAGCGGCCGTCGGTTTGGCGGTGCCCCTGTTTAATCTGTTTAAACAGACACTTCGGACAGGCACTCTTCCGGAGGCATGGAAAGAGGCCACTATCTCACCTATATTTAAAATAGGCGATCGTCACTCTCCTGCTAGTTATCGGCCAATCAGCCTTACCAGCATCCCATGCAAGATAATGGAGCGACTGTTAAAACGCGCTATCTTCAAGCATTTCTTCTTGAACAACCTCTTCTCTTCGACCCAGCATGGCTTTCTGCCCGATTGGTCATGCATAACTAATATGTTAATCTTCATGGATAGCCTAACAGAGGCCAAAGACAATGGTCATATCTCGCATGCTATCTTCTTCGACTTTGCCAAAGCCTTCGACCGTGTCCCACACGGTCCTCTGTTGCATAAACTAGAAGCTTATGGGATCCAAGGAGAGGTTCTCCGCTGGGTAACCTCCTCTCCTGGTAACAGGACGTTCAAAGTAAAAACCGGTTCAGGCCTTTCGTCTCCAACACATTCTCTGTGGGAGTCCCTCAAGGATCGGTATATGGTCCATTGTTGTTTCTGATCTACATCAGTGATCTCCCCGAGTTGACTTTCGGGATGATCAAACGAATCTTCCCCGTTGTGACAAACGCGCCTTTCACACGCTTTACAGAGTCTACATAAGACCATTGCTCGAGTGTGCCAATCAAGTCGTCTACACCGGTTTGAAGAAGGACATACTCGCCATTGAACGTGTCCAGCGAGTAGCCACCAAAATAGTCACTGGCTTACGGCATCTATCCTACGAGTCTCGCCTTGAAATCCTCGATCTTTATCCACTTGAGTTTCGTAGACTCCATGGCGCCTTAATTCTTACACACTTTCTCTTTAGCACAGGACTCGTGCAACAATTCTTCACCCTGGTAAGTGATAACAGTCGAAGAGGTCACGACAAGAAACTCTATAAGATTCGACCTCGGACCAACCCAAGACAACAGTTCTTCTCTTATAGGGTTATCAGCTACTGGGACGACCTACCACCAGGGATTGTTAGCTGCTCTTCTGAAGACCGTCTCAAAATGTTATTAGATTCTCACCTACTTAATAAACAGTTGAATTAATAAGTTATCCTGTTTTGCTAGATTATTATTTTGCTCTGTTATTGGTATTTTCTGTAACCCCCGAGAGCGGTGCCTCACCCCGTTTTCAATGACTGCCTCTCAGGTCAACAGAAAACCTCCGGACATTGAAACGAACAAACTGACTGGATCCGGGTAGATTGGGCCCCCAGCCTCGAACCCGCGTACAAATCGCTGGAAATCGCTGAAATCGCTGACAGCGCTAGCAGTCGCTTCCGGAGCATGGAATTACGCTTATCTGAGCACCGGCATCGATAAGAAAGTTGTAGCTCGTGGATTGTCCGGAATGTAGAAAAGACGACATTTGAAGGAGACACCAAGCACAGCCGTCCCCATCACTGGTCGGTCACTGAGTTTCCCTGTGTCGTAAGTAAAGTAGTGTATGTGCAGGGCTGGATGCATTTCCTTGTTCGGTGGACGAGAGTAGGGTGATACCAAGAAAAGCTATAGTCGTTGTGTGCTACTGCCGTTGGACTTCGAGGTGTTGTAGATCGACTGCGTGGTCTGCGCGACCAAGAGTGCGGAGTGTAAACCAATGACTGGACTTGTTTGGTCAAACACTCCACCTGATGTCGCAAGTCGTCATGAGGTTTGTTAACAACTGTATTTACTAATTGGGGATGACGTTGAACGTCCAACACTTTGACAGCCGCATCTGCAAACTCATCTATAGGCACATCACCGTTAAATGTAGCCAGAATCTCACGAGTCGATGATGGTAGACGTTTCATCCATGATTGTCTGAAACTGGTGACATTCATCTTCCTGCCTCCAAGAAGCTGCTTCACATGTCGTAGCAGTTGGGATGGTTTGCGGTTACCGAGCGCAAATTCGGAAAATAGTTGTTCCAACTCCTGCTGTCCAGAAACACCTACCCTGCTGATTAAGGCGGCTTTCAACCTATCGTACGGCTGGTCTTCAGGTATGCTGTCGATCAAATCCAAGACCATTTGGGTGACTCCGGTAGGGATGGACTGATCTATGTGGGAGTATATCATGCTTCGTGACAATGCGCTTTGTTCGAAAGAGAGCTCCAACTTGTCCGAACCAGGGACGATGGTTATTAACTCGAAATTCAGACAGTTTGAGGTGCACGGATGTGGTCACTTGCTCAGTTGAATCGTCGTACTCGGACAAGTCAACAGAGGACGCCCTTTGACACGCCTATGACATAGGTGAGGAAAACCGATTGACACATTTCATGTTCATAAGTGAAGAGAGAATAGAATTATGTCGGCGCTACTCCAAGGATAACGGTGTAGATGCCACTTACAAAAGCTGTAAGGAACTGTATATTTTGTTTGGTTTAGTTGTAGATGCAAGTGAAGTGGGCTCACCGGTGTGCTTCGGTTGGCTTGCAAATGATACCATGGTGGCCATCGCCATGTTTCTCCATCAATTCCACATCCTCCTGGAATCAGCAAAGACCAGGACGATGAACATGGACGACAACACGGCCATACAAGGGCAACTACACAAGAACTGCCGCAAGTTCATCAACTACTGTGCCTAGTGAACATTTTGCGAAACGTGCGTGACAGAACCTCCAACGAAATTCTTAAAAAGTGGGTCCTGATTGCTATGCTGACACTTGACCGCTATGGGTACGCTTCAGCATTAGTTATTATGCAGACCACTGACCCATCGTTCTACAATGAGCACCTGATGACCAGGTTCATTAGGAGGTCGGGAAAATGGACCAACAGTCGCAGCCCAAAACTCCCTACAGTTGGCCGGCTGGACAACAACTTCTGAGAAGCAACGCATCATTCAATCGAACGGCACAGTTTGAACCCCCAGATACGGATCTGGCAGACCATCGAGGGCACCACAACCATTTTCGACTGCATACTAAACGACCGCCAGGCCCAGCTTGTGTCTGCCTGCCGCTCACACTCGCACATTAATAATCGTGCAGATTTCTTGAGGTTGAGGTTTCGTTCGGTCTTGAAGACTGTAGAGCTGATGTCCGAAAACTTCGCCGACAAAAGTCACCTAAAGTTCAACGTCTCTCACGCGTGATGGACGGCAACCGGATGTACGTCGTCGGTCCGGCGACGTAAGCCTGTGACTGGCCTTTGTCAGTAGAGTGCCTTCCACCATGTAGGCGCTCCCTGCATGCGTATCGATCGTCCGGAAGGAGCCTGGAAGAACCCTGTGCCGTTCCTCGGTGGACAAGATAGTTCAATGGAATTCTGGAATCCCTGCTGCCAACAACGGCGCACCCATGAAAACATCCGTCAGATCCTCCGGGGATGGCAGCATTTACCAAACTAAGAATGATGGCGAGGAGACAACTGGATGACCGCAGCAGGCATTGGTGGTGACACCCCCATTTCTGCCAGTGAATTAAGCCGGACACCGCGTCCACAACCGGATGCGGTATAGGCAGATAAGAGCGGGTGAATCATCGCCACCCTGTTATGTGGGGTAAGTGTGAACGTGCGACAAGCTGGCTTGAGAGGCCTATTGCTCTATACCATCGTTATCACCGCAAACGGGCTAGTCGATCCCCACGCGGCGTTCACACACTTATCAACCTATGTTGGAACGGTAATATCCAGGCTGGATGAAAACAAAACTGTGGCATAGACGCAATTGAACCATGTTCACCTGTTTATTCTATGTTCCAATCCGTTCCCATTTACTTCACTAGTCGAGTATTAATGTTTGCACTATGTGCAATCCGAAACCGCGTAGACGTGCTATTTCCTTCCTTGCCCTAACTAATTGCACTTTAACCTCTTCAACCGTCGCTCGCACGTCGTTGGTTGATTTTGCCTGCTCATGGCAGCCACATTTTTCTACCATGGTGTGCTTTCAGCGAATTTCTCCGTTCCTAATTGATGTACATGGTGCACGTGGAGTCAGCGATTTCGCTGCATCAGTGACAGCACTCGTTGAGGTTTTCGTCTAGAGTTTTGTCACGTTGTGCGCCACACAGATTGCCGCATTCCTGATTGATGTCCATGGTCCATTTGGGCACACGTACACTGTCCTATGTTTACACAAAAATTCCACGTCTGCAATAAACCAGGTCATTAACAAAGTGTCTGTAAGTCGAACAGAAATTTTCAGTTTGATGAAAGAAATCAAAATAAACCTGATGCTACTTGTGACAAGATGGAGTTCTTTACTTTGACAATTGATTCATCCAATTCAGGACATCCATTTCACACCATATTCACAGTACTTGGCACGAGGCATGATTTCATTATTGACAATGGCAGTGTAGAATCCATTATAACACAAAGACATCTACCACAGCTCAATTCAAATTACACACTACATCCTTGTTTCGCAACCATACGACGTACTACTGGTCAATTCATTCCTGTTTTGGGTATAGTCTATAGTCCAATCTTTAATGAACAATCCAAACCACTTGAATGCCACGTTGTTGTTTCTCATCATAACCCGTCCTCGTAGGTGCTGAAGGTTTCAAAAGTGCTTCATATTTAGGTTTCAGTGCTTGTACCACCGAACTACTTCTCAAGTGCTCGAGGGCCACGGGTAACATGAAAATGACCCCAGTTAAACTAAAAGTAATTGGCGGTCTGGTGGTTCTGAAACGTCGTATAATTTCTTATGGACTCCATGACCGGGTAACTGAGGTGCTCAGCGAGCTGGTAGAAAAATGCGTCATTGAGCCTGTTGATTGGTCCCCTTGGGCCACGCCGACTGTGACATCCTTGAAGTCCGATGGAAAAACTCTGCGTTTATGTAGGGAATATTGACTTTCTGTAAATCGATGCCTTAAGCGATATACGTGTACAGTTGCTGAACCTGAAGACATTCTGAACAAACTTTCGGGATCCAAATTTTTACCCAAGAAAGATGCATACCTACAAATTCCTTTGGATGAGGCATCAATGCTGATACCAACAATCAATAATCCTAATGGACATTTTCAGCACCAATTTGGCCGTTTGGAATTAGTAACCCTCCCACTCTCTTTCAGCAGGTAATGAGTAATATTGTGAAGGGTATGGATGGTGTTAAAGTTTACCAGGAGAATATTATCGTACATGATTCAGACAAGTTAACTCATGATTCTCTCCTTTGCTAACAGTCCCAACAGATTTCGATAAAAAAAGTTGCTATTAACTCAAACAAAAGCGCTTTTACTGTAAGCAGTTTCGAGTGTCTCGGTTACTCAGTTGATGGTAAGTGATTCAAACCTGATGCCGAACGCTCGGACCCATTAGCTAATTCACATTCACCCACGAACCTATACGATTTGAGTTCTTTGCAAGATGCTTCGCAGTACTGAGCCTGTTTCATTCAAAATTTCTCCAAACTTTCCGAATGTTTATACTGTAGTGCTAGTTCCTGAATTCGTACTCCCAAGATTTTCCCAACTTTACGCTACCGTGGATCGTAAGTCGCAGGGAGAAAACGACGAATCTGTAAACAAACTTTATTTGTTGATTTACTCACTGTTCACAACAGACTTCAATGTAACAATCGAGGGTGCTAGGGAGGTGGACGTGAGAGCACCTTGAGCACAACCGCACAGCACCCGACAGAGTGGAAGAGTGCGGCGACGGAAAATTCCAGTCGACCTTCAGA
Organism: Paragonimus westermani; assembly: GCA_008508345.1. Classification (NCBI taxonomy): domain Eukaryota; kingdom Metazoa; phylum Platyhelminthes; class Trematoda; order Plagiorchiida; family Troglotrematidae; genus Paragonimus; species Paragonimus westermani. The sequence goes on along the minus strand of QNGE01006265.1, from coordinate 8,138 downwards.
ATTCAAACAAGCGTTAGACTGGTTAAGCGGCGTTCCTAACGGTAATATCTCAACATTGTTATCCTAGTGAATGTAACCTACAGGAGTAGAGATGGTGCGGATTCATTACGCAGCTGCGAGCAAAACTGCGATACTTATGCCGGCCCACTAACTTTGATGCTAGTGGTTTGTAGTAAATTTACATTCACACGGTAATGTGAACCGGCGCGTTGGTACTGGCAAGGCAACTCTCACGTCGCGCGGAGTTTGGAATTTTGGGGACGTCGAAGGTGATCTCGCTACAATTCCATTTGCTTTCTGAGAAGCAGTTCAATTTGACTTTAACTCATGAACGGTGTGTAAATTCAGTGTTAATTTTTTGTCACATGATGCCATACTCAGTCTGTTTTCTTCTAAAACTATGCGGGTTGATTACTGATGCTTCTCCAGCTGGAATCGGGACTGTGCTTAAGCAGGGCGACAAACCAGTCGTGTGTATATCACGCCGATTCAATTCAGCGGAAGGGGGTCATGCTCAGACACACGGTAAAGCTATGGCAATATACTGGGCGGCAAAGCGGCTTACTAGGTATCCGTTTGGAATACCATTCAAAACTATGTCGTATCATGAAGTGGCGAAATTCATCTATAATCCTGACAAGTCATTAGCAGGTTCATCAACAGCCATGGGTCAGCAATGAAGCATAGCACTCAGTGCATATGACCATATTATAGTGCATAAAGCACCCAGCCAAATCAACACATGTGGACGACTCATCACGTGTTCCATATACACCTGAGCAAACTTCTAGTAACGATTGCCTTCTAATCTAGCCTCTGCCGGTTAGCCGAACAGAGTTGATTCGCGATACTCAACGTTACTTTTCATCCATTCTCAGTGCGCTACAAAGTGGTTGGATCCCACAAGCCAGACGGAAATTCCCCACGTTTTATGTTTGCCGGGGAAACGTATCACCCACTCCATATGGATTATTGTGTATGAATGACAGAATTGTTATTCCTCCAACTCTTCGTGGAGCTGTTCTTTACGATCTACGTTCCGGACATCTCGGAGTTGAAAAGATGAAATCTCTGGTCAGATTAACGTGCTAGTGGCCAGAGATTGACGCGGATACTTGTCATCTGGCTATACGTTGTTCATCCTGCCACAACAAACTCCACAATACACCGTCCACATGGACTCCACGGCTGATGTCAACTGAGGCCCGGCTACAGATTCATGCGGATTATCGTGGTCCTTTTCTTGACAAGTATTATGCGCTAGTAATGACGATTCCACTTCGAAGTGGCCGGAATTTGCATTCACAACAACGCCCACTGTAGGATTCACCATGTACACACTCGGTTGAATACTCAACAGAGGAGGTATCCTCCTTGCGTTAGTAACTGGCTATGGTACCCATTTCATTTCCGACCTTCTAACTACTTGGCATCTTTGCCCTAATGGCCAGGCTGAAAACTTTGTTAAAACGCTCAAAAGTGCTATAGCCTCTCTCCAGTGTACTGCATTCAAACAGCTTGGGAAAATTGTTGACAGCTTATTGCTACAATGATACTCCCGCCAAACTTTTTAAAGGAATGTGTATTCAATCCTCGCTGCTGGATTTAGATGCTTTGGACATCGCCTTAGACGGAGGCATTTTACGAAGAGAGATCACTGAGGAGTCGTTTCAAAGATTTCGAAGGTGTCTGATCACCGTTCCATACCGGCTGGAAGTCTGTCTCCAGTTTCATGAACGCATTCAACATCCAGGGGAGAAACTGGCAACTTTCATCTGGGAACTTTGGCGCTTGTGTGCCGGGGGTTTTTGCCGGCGACACACCTGAGGTTAGAGAGCAACATACCCTTCAGCAAGCCCTAGAGACCAGAGCACACGTCGCGCTTTCGTCTCTTCGGCTCTCATTTCCATTCAGGAGAGTTTAAACCGGGCGGACACGATTGATTAGGTCATTAGGGTTCTCAAAAGGGACCAACAGTATCGAACGAGGAAGACATCGCCGGTACACCACAGGCTGCTGGCCCACCCACAACAATTCAATCGTCATCAGCGTTACGGACCATAGGGGACACAACGGCCAACCTATCAAGCACCACACTGCCGTTATTACTCAGTCTATGGAAGACGAGCCTACTGGCCTGGCCATAAACGAGGGGAGCCTGTTAATCGTCCTGTATCTGAGTTGATGTATCTGTCCATTTTATTGAATAATAGTCGTGTGCGGTCACCCACTGCTTCTGGGCTTTTCTGGTCTGCACCTTTTGTCTTGCTCGTAGACACAGGAGCTGCTTGTTGTTTAATAAGTAGGCACAGAGTGCTCAGACAGGTTCTACTGCAGAAAGATTCGGGCGTCCGGTTATTTGCTGCTAACGGTAGTGAGATTAGGTCAGTCGGTTGGTTGAATATCCCCTTAACACTAGGTGACAAGAAACGCGAACACCTGATGCTGGTAGTAGAAAGTCTTCCCTGGGATGCCATCGTGATAATTGATTTCTCGACAACGCTCCAGGGTAAGGTGACCATACCTAACGGGACGTTAGAATGTAGCACTGAGACCATCCCATTTCGTAACTCTGACCGACAGAACATGAGTGTTATGGCTACTGCAGTGAAACAGTTATTGCCATCGGAAACTTGCTCACTAGTGACACCCTTAATGCTAAAGCTAGAGGCGACCCTTGCTGAATTCCAAGACGTGTTTGCGTGGAAAGAGGGTAAGAGGGGGAGGACCAACCTGATACAGCACAGGATAGATACGGGTGATGCTAATCCAATCCGGTTACCTGCGCGCCGTGTGCCTGTTCAATACCAGACTGAGATGGAAAAAACGATTAGAGTTGGTGTCTAGCAAAATTATATGCCATTTCAGTTCCCATGGGCAGCTCCAATTGTACTAGTGTAGTGAGGAGATACTGTCGCACCATATTACTCACACCACTATTCAGTAGCAGCATGGATCGAGATGATCGCGGATCGAGATGATCGCATGATAAATACGGCAGAGATACGGGATGGATCGTTGGAGGGCAGAATGACATATAATGGCTTTCGCTACACGACGGAACTGATACATGGTGTCTAGAGCGACTGGAGTATCCTCAGAAGAGTATGGTGTGCAAATGAGTGTTTCCGTTTCTTGTCGTGCTCAGACGCTTAAGTAGTGTGTTGGTTTCTCCAATAAAGCAACCCTTGTGTCATCCGCCTTTTGGATCCACAACAATTGGTGCCGTGACCAGGATTCAAGGATGAAGATCCCATGGCCGCAGCCCTTTGAAGACGGGGATGTTCGGAGTTTCCTGGAGGACTTCGAGGATGTGGCGGAGGCGGTCGGAGTGAAGGCGGACCGGGCGAAGCTGGCGGCCCTGCGGATGCTGCTCAAGGGCAGGGCGAAGGCGGTGTTGGATGCGGCGCGAAGGGGCCCTGCGAAGCTGGAGTGGGCCGCCGCGAAGGAGGCGCTGATCGCCGGGTTCGACAGCCCCGCCGACTGCCAGGAGGCGATGAGGCGGTTCAAGGGCGCCCGGCTTGGACCAGGAGGCGATGCTCTGGTCTACGCCATGTCCCTGCGGGCAGCGTTGTCAAGAGCCCTGCCGCATTTGGACCAGGACTCAGAACAACGACTGCTGATGGCACAGTTCTTGGACGGAATGCCACCAACAGTCCGGGATCAACTCAGGGTCGCTGTCATCACACAGCCCATGACGCTGGAACAGTTGGCCGATGCAGCTCGACAATTGCTAGCAGAAAATGCTGCGACAGTCAACGAGGTGGAGGCAAACGGACCGAGTGAACTGAATGACCTTCGAAGCGCGGTGGAAAAGTTGACTGAGGAAGTGGCGGCTTTGAAAGTGAAAAAGGAGGAGAGCCGTCGCGACGTTTGTTACGGATGTGGAAGACGTGGACACTGGCGAAGGTTTTGCCCACTCGGCAAGAAAAGGTCGTACGCTAATAAACGATTTGTCGATTGTTTTTTGTTTGGGAATGGGGATCCGGTGATAGGGGCGGTTGATAAGACAGCGGTTCAGGCTAGGTTAGAAGTCGATGGTAAATTGGAGTACTGTTTGATTGACACTGGGGCCGCGATTTCGTTGATTGGGCCGAGGCCGGGAAAGACTGTGCGGCCGTGTGCGATGGTTGTCCGAACGGTCGGTGGGTTTGCCCTCAAAGTTGATGGCCTGGCAGAATATGGTGTTCGAATCGATGGTCAGGTAGTCAACCAACCGTTCGTCATTGCCCCCGACGCACGTCAGACTATCTTGGGGGCGGATTTTCTTGACCGCGTTGAAGCCGTGATTGATTTGAAGCATGATAAACTGGTAACGAAGTATGGGGTGGTTCCACTGGTGGGAAAGCGCAAAACCCAGCTTGGACAAATTGAAGTGAACGTACCCAGAGCAATGCCAACTTGTGACAATCAGTTGCTGAACAAAGTGATACGCAAGTTTCAGGGATTGTTCACTACGGATCAGGACCCGTATGGCTATTGTGACTGGGTTGAACATGAAATCCCCATCGAATCAAAGCGATTTCGGCCATTCGGACCCCGAAGAATTCCAGTGCATTTGCAGCCGGAAGTTGAACGACAAGTGAAGGACATGCTGAAGGAAGAAATCATCGAGGAGGCCGATAGCCCGTTCAACTCTCCTGTCTTGTTGGTAAAGAAGCCTAACGGTAAATTTCGATTCTGTGTCGATTTCAGGCGGCTGAACGAGATAACGATCAATAAAGTGGTAGCAGTCCCGTCGGTGGCGGAGATTTTTGACAAGCTGCAGAACGCCCGGGTGTTTACAGTGTTCGACTTACGGTCCGGATATTGGCAGGTCCCAATCAAACAATCGGACCGAGATAAGACAGCATTCACAGTGGGTGAAAAGCAATACCGCTTCAAGCGGATGCCGTTCGGACTCTCAGGCGCCCCGTTCACGTTCAGACGACTGATGCTGAAGGTGTTGGACGGAGTGAGCAACACTGTTGTCTATGGAGACGATATCGTCATTTACAGCACAAATGAGACAGAACATGCAGTACACGTTTCAGCAGTGCTACAGAAGATTGAGACAGCCGGCCTCCGGATCAATAGTTCAAAGTCTCAACTGGCGAAGCAAACGGTAACACTGCTCGGTCACAAGGTCGGTCAGGGGGAGGTCCAGCCACTGCCCGAGAAACTGCTGACAATCGAGGCTATTCCGGTGCCAACATCGAAGAGGACGCTGAGACAGTTTCTCGGTCGCGTCGGGTTCTACAGCCGCTTCATCAAAAACTTCCATGACCTCGCGAGTCCGTTATACGAAATTCTGAGGAAGGATTGCCAATTTCATTGGTCACAGAAAGCCAACCAAGCGTTCGTCGAGATCCAACGCTTGATGAAAGAAGGACAGCTGACTCTGAAATTGCCAGTGACTGGACAGAGCTTCATTGTCTCAACGGATGCGAGTGATGTAGGAATTGGAGCGGTACTGAAGCAGGAGGACGGTGTGGTGGAATACGCCAGTCGGGTACTGAGTCCTGCTGAACGAAACTATTCAACGACAGAGAAAGAATGTTTGGCAATCGTATGGGCCTTGGAAAAATGGAGGCCGTACTTGCTCGGCCGACAGTTCCATGTGGAGACTGACCACAAACCGCTGGAGTGGATTAAATCGGCGAAGGACCCTCGAGGAAGGCTGGCTCGTTGGGCATTACGACTACAGGAGTACGACTTCACAATTCGCCACTTGTCCGGGAAAGAGAACTGTGTACCTGATTTGCTTTCCCGAACGCAACACTTCGATGAGGTCCACAAGGACGTGGTCGGAGTTAACAGTATTGAACTCGAGAGTGACCCCGGGAAGTTACAAGCAGTACAGAGAATGGATACGACGATCCGGACGGTGATTGACCGACTCTTGTCGGGAGGACAACCGCCAGAGGACGAGCTGAATCCGGAATTGAAAGCTTTCAGAACGCACTGGTCCGATTTGCGGCTGAATAGTGCCGGAATTTTGATGCGCCAGTTGCGAGAGGGAATAAACGTCCCGGTCATACCGGCGGAATTGAGGGCGACAATTGTGAAAGAATGTCATCAGCTGGCTCATACGGGTTGTCATCGAACTTATGAAATGCTGAAACAAAGAGCATACTGGCCGGGAATGAAGAATGACGTTAACAATTATGTGCGTGCGTGCCAGCAATGTCAGTTAGTGAAGAGCACTAACCACCCCAGTCAGTATCCCACACAACCGATTCCGGTCAGTAAAATTGGGGAACTGTGGTCGGTGGATGTGATGGGCCCCTTTCCAGCAACGACCTCCGGAAATCAATACATCATAATCATGACCGAACACTTCACAAGGTGGATCGAAGCAGCCGCCATACCCGATCAGCGCGCAAGCACGGTGTGCAGGGCTGTGATGGAGCACATCATAGCGGATCACGGAATACCGCGAAGCATATTGACTGATCAAGGCCCCTGCTTCGAAAGTGAGGAGTTTCGGAACTGTTTGGAGCGTTTGGGAATCAAGAAAATACGCACAACTCCATATCATCCTCAATCAAACGGATTGACGGAGAGGAACAATCGCACAATCAAGGAATGGTTGGCTGCGAAAGGAGGAAGCTGGGAAGAAACGTTACCGTTGATTCTGTTGGCCCACCGCTGTTCGCCGCAAGGGACAACGAAAAAGTCGCCATTCGAGCTAATGTATGGGCGCGTGCCACGCTTGCCAGTCGACCAGGAGATTGGTTTATGGGGAGACCGACGGATGAGCGCTCGTGAATTAGCGGCAGCTCGGAGATCGGCCAACCGAAACTTGAAAAACACACAAGAAGCTTCTAAGGAGCAATCGACTGCGAGGTTATCGGGTCGAAGGACTGTGTTTGAAATTGGTTCTAAGGTTAAATACCGAGACCGGCGGAGCGCGGGGGCAACCGGACCCGGATCTAGGAAGTTCCTGGCAAAGTGGAGGGGACCGTACGTAGTAATTGAACGTCGTGGCCCAGTGTATTTGATAAAGAATGAGAAAAGTCAACATCGAGTGCACGGAAGCCAGCTGTGTAAATGGTACGACACTCCGATCAGAAGAGGATGCACACCATGTGTGTCACCAGCACCGGGGCCAGCACGCAGATCGTCGAGGGAACGAAGAGAACCTGAACGCCTTTTGTTACGACTGGAACAATCTTTGCGGGGGGAGGAGTGTAGTGAGGAGATACGGTCGCACCATACTACTCACCACTATTCAGTAGCAGCATGGATCGAGATGATCGCGTGATAAATACGGCAGAGATACGGGATGGATCGTTGGAGGGCAGAATGACATATAATGGCTTTCGCTACACGACGGAACTGATACATGGTGTCTAAAGCGACCGGAGTATTCTCAGAAGAGTATGGTGTGCTAATGAGTGTTTCCGTTTCTAGTCGTGCTCAGACGCTTAAGTAGTGTGTTGGTTTCTCCAATAAAGTAACCTCCGTGTCATCTGCCTTCTCGGCTCACAACACTAGTGTAAAAGCATAACTGGACATACCGGTTGTATGTTGATTACAGAAAACTGAACGCTGTTACGAAAAAGAATTCGTTCCCACTACCTAGAATCGATGACACTTTTGATGCCGTTACTGGGTTCACATGGATGAACACCCATCGATTAACCTCTGGTTACCGGCAGGCAGAACTACATCCGGACGGTCGGTGCGAATATGCTTCTGCTATTCCTTTCGGACTGTAAGAATTTCAGTCGATGCAGTTCAGACTGAATAATTCATCTGCCACCTTCCAGCGGTTGAGGCATATGGCACTGCGTGAGTTGATACCCGATAAGTGCCTCGTCTACCTGGATGACATCATTGTGCACGGACGTACTCCTGAAGACTAACTAAGTAATGTACGATTGACCCTAGAAAAGTTTCGAGACGTTGGCCCAGAGTTAAGACGGAACGAACGCAAATTTTTTCAACGAGATGTCAAGTGTTTGGGAAACATTATCTCCTCTGCCGGTGTTCACTATGACCCTGATACAATCGAACGTGAAAGATCTTGGCCCGTGTCCAAATCCGTGGGTGATGTTTGCAGTTTTCTCAGATTTTCTTCTTTATATCGGCGGTTCATAGTGCGTTTCGCGGAAATCGCAGCACCCCTGAACTCCCTCCTGAACATGGACACG
>QNGE01006263.1:0-17007 GCA_008508345.1 Paragonimus westermani | reverse complement strand
AGGAAGTGTTTTACACATCGTACAGCAGGCGGAACGTGGGTATCTCCAGGTCACTACAATCTACCTCCGAGTTTGTGAACCATGCGTTTTCTCTGCGTTCGGTGTCATTCGAGTACAGGTTTCGGGAGATTTCGGGGGTGGAATTACATTCTCCCTCCCGAATCCCACATTATCCATTGAGCGAGGAAATTTTTATACGACGGGTGGACGCATGAAACTTCGTCTAAGCTGAACGGTTCACGAGATGTTCAATTTTGTGAGTTTTCGAGCAACCGACGAAATCCTGCGTTTGAATCTGCCCAGTCGTTCGCTTGATTTCGAGATTTTTCGCCATGGCTCGCCAAAGCCGGTCTATATTGACAAATTCCGGACGCCAATTTTATCTCCTAGCAGCAAAAACTTCCGAAGGTGCGTTTGGACATACTCTCGGATTGACCTTGAAATATTTGGAAAACCGCCCATCCCACAACCTCGTAAACAGTGAATCAATGCAACATCCCATTTTTTGAGACTAAATGTGTGAACTGAGCGAATTGTCTATTTCTGTGTTGCGTGCGTGGAAGTTCCATAAACTACAGTCGTTTTCTCTTTGACCACGTAATTCTTGCAACAAACTTCACGTTTGTGCTACTGTTAAATTATTCGTTTATGTATGGTTCGTAAATATCCACAGTGATCGCGCATAATCACGCGTGCTTTTCACATATGCATGGGGAAATATATATTATTATTATCACTATTATTATTATTATAAAATACCCACGAGACTAATAATTTATCTTAACAGAAACCTCTCAGAAGTAACATTACGGATCGTATCTGTCGGATGTTTCATTCAGTGTAGTTGAATTTTTAAACTAACGCACCTTCACGAACTACTATGAGTCATTTCATTTTGGTTTTCTACCACATTTTAGCTCTGCGTTCATGCTCGAGTAATTTGACAGTGTTTAGGTCCACTACATAAATTGGTGAGCCCAAATTTTTTTTACATACTCTCCTTCGTACATATACGTCTTCTTGTTGGTTCCGTTATCTGTAAGCTCAGAACTCCAAATATTTTTCGATGATTTCTGATTTCGACACTAGTTTGTTTTCCGAGAACGCTACTAACCTTAAATTACCTGCATTTGGTATTTCAAATCCTCGCGTTTGGTTCACTCATGTGGAAGCATTTTTTCGATTCCGTAAAATTACTTCACAGTCCACCATGCTCTCTTACGTGGCTACGCAGTTGCCTACAGATATTGCACCCGAATTAATCGATATACTTGACCCTATGCCAACTGAGGTCCCATACGATGACCTCAAAGCTGCTGTTTTTAAGCGTAGTACGGCATCAGATGAGGTCAAGCTCCAACAATTACTCTCCGGCGTCGAGTTGGGTGATCACAACCCCTTTCAGTTGCTCCGCCACATGAGATCCCTGGTAGGTGATAACAGTATAAGTGATTTCATCCTCGGGTAGCAGTAGACCAAATGCCTCCCGCTCAACACCTCGGTCAGTTTGTCAGTACAAGACCCCGACGCCCCATTAGAAAAGTTGGCAGAGACGGCGGACAAGGTCCATGAGTGTTCCTTCAAGCGTTCCAACAACAATGTACAAGACCCTTTTCCCTATGCCGATACACAACAAGAAGCGCTTGATAATCTCCAACGGCAGGTGTCTCAGCTAGCACTCACTGTGAATAACTTTGCTGGGCGCCTCATGAAGGGCCGCAAATTTTTGCGCACTCGACCCTGCTCTTGCTCGCGACCTTGCATAGTAAAGCCGCAAACCTCTGAAATCTGTTACTACCACAGACGCTTCGGTAACAATGTCCGCAAATGCACACACCCATGCGCACATAGCAGTCCGCGCACTAAGGGAAACACCAACCAGGGAAACGACCCGGCCAGCCAGTAATGGCGACAGCTGCCGCTGACCAACCCAAGGCTCGCCTGCTTTACGTCCAAGATAACTCCACCGGACTTCGTTTCCTTATTGACACCGGTGCGAAGGTCAGCGTTATGCCTCCAGTTAAAATTTACCGCGATCTCAAACCCGCCGAGTACATCCTACAGGCGGCCAACAATTCCAAAATCTTGACCTACGGTCAGCATCACTTGACAGTCGACCATGGACTGCGTCGAAGTTTCCCTGGGATATTTATCATTGCCGACGTTCAACACGCAATCATGGACGTCGATTTTCTCACAAAGTACGGTTTGGCTATTGACCTCAGCCGCCGAAAGCTGGTAAATATCACCACAACTTTGTGCACTCAAGGAGGAGCCACCACCATCAATTCGATCGGCGGTAGAAGAGAGCGAGTTGGCGGTATACGAAAGAGAGACGTGGAGGGAGAAAGGAGGTAGAGGAACAATTGTCATTTTGGGGGTGGGGGTCGCGGATCAATGTGTGTCGGGAGCTGAACACGCCCCAGAGTTATTTGTCATAGTACCTAAATCACGTGCATGGATTGCGACACCTACACACGGCTTGACTACTGAGAAGTTACAGCAACAAAAAGGCTCCCGTCTAATGATAAAATCAGAGACAAGGCTGGACTGCCAAACTCTCCGGTCCTTTCTAACGGGGATACAACACCTGATGGTTGAACAGACTGGCTGTATTCTCGAGCGTTCCTGTTTGGTTGTTCGCTGTGTAGCCTTCAGTGCCTTTCATTATGGCGCCGATTTTGCTGGCTAGCTATGTGGTGAGAGCAGAATACGGCAGGTAAGTGATGGTTTTTGTCGCTGAGCAGATGTTTTGCCCCCCAGGTGCCCATAGTGAACAGCATCCTGACTCCGCCCGCTGGTAGGATGCTAATAGCGTCATCTTTTTTGAAGACGGAACATGCTGGAAAATGTAGCTCCATGGCACGATTATCAGTTGTGTCCACTGTCTCGTTGGTGGCCACTGGGAGCATCAGTTTGCAAAAACCCTCCTCAACCTATTTTGGGGTCCTGGTGGGTGCTTCCTCGTTTGCAGACAAACCACAAAACGACCGGTCAATTTCAGTTCAAGAACGGAGGAAGGCGCAAAGGTTATGGAAACTAATTCACTTAGGCTTCCCACACAAACCCACAAAGGCCATCCGGGGAAAAGACGCTGGGGAAATGTTGAAGCACCTCTCCACACACCAAAATTCCCTTCCGTCATACCATTCCAAAAGACAATGGCCTGGTGTCACGCATTACAGCAAGTACTTGTCTAGCTTGATTATCTGATTATGGGGATGCAACATTTGCTACGCTTTTCAGCCAACCACTCCTGGAAGCTGTCATTTTGAGAAGGAGGACGACGTCCTCTACCTGCAAATTACGTGAGGCAGTGAACCGCTTGTGATAAACTTACAATCACAGGGGGTATTCATTTCACTAGTGATTCCAAAACACACAAGCAAGATGATGGGGTTGTTGCCAACACTCAGCATAGCGTCCTGACCGTGTAAATTTGTCGCTTAGAAAGCTCCATTTTGAAAGAAGCGATAACAGATCGCTTATTTTCATTATTATTGGATTGTGAGGGTCATCAATAACAGACACAAGCATACGCTTGTTAATTACTCGTTCGACCTTCACAAGGTAAATAGGCAATGCCTGCTCATTCATAACATGCTGGCAAGTGATGTAATTAAGCGCTCAACTAAATTTTCGTCCAAGTGGGTGAAAGCATATGTATGGCATTCATGTGGTCTTACATCTCTTGGTCATGGTTAACTGTAGGCTTCGTGACGAAGGCCTACCATGGTAAAACTACGGGTTTTTGTGTCGCTTTGTCAACGTCACCACTTGTTGTTTCTCGGAAAAAATTGAATGTCTATTAGTAATAATCATAATCGGGACGGACGACCCGTAAGTTTTCTGTCAACCAGTCAGCCTTGGGGTATTTCAGGTAATCTGGGGGCGTTTGTCTTGAACGAATACGATTATCTTACTGGTTACTCGCTTCGGTTCATACCCATGCAATGATCCTGACCCTACCGGGTCTCCTCGGCTTTCAGACTAGTAAACAAACAAATCCAACGAGATGAGCAAGTCAGGCCATTTCATACACTGGTATATCGCGGTACCAGAATTTCTAACTGGGAATCACTGTAAGCTCAACCATAAAAGTCGACACACCATTAATTTTGCAGTCCTCAACTGTCAGTACAGTAAAAAGTGATGACTCCGGCCGTTCGCTGTCTGAAGGCACCGGAAACGCCGGCTCCTGAAGCAAGTGGTGCATCTCATGATGCTGCATCCGCCGGTTTTATTTCGGTAGGTACATGTCTACAATGTGTATCCCACTCTGAGCTACCGTCCTCTGTTTTCGATCGTTCTTCTCAATCTATATATCGACCTTTCAGAGAGACTCGACTTCTAAATTCGTTGATAATCATATACTGGGAAACGTGTTAGTCGACCTCCTTTTGCGCTATGTGATATCAAATATTTGCTAGTGTTATATGCTTCATCAACTGACACAAAGTCAGTAATGTCGTTTAGAAGATTTTGCCGGAAGTTCGCACATTCCATCGTTTGTCATAGCCCACCTGGTTCATCTGTGCTCTCCCGTTCGTCATGTAATTCTACTTTTCGTTCTTGATTCCAAAAATACATCTCACACGAGAAAACAATCCAACAAGTCTGGACACTCAACATTCCTTAATGGTTGAGCACTACAGGAGACCTGCAAAATGCTGTCGATTTTTGAGCAAGTAACGAAGTCCACTCGAGAGATCCGTCCCTTCTTCCGCAAAAGTATGTGCATTCCCATCTCTACCCATCCCGAAAAAATTTTCCACGTATTTTTCCGGAACTATCTGCGTGGAATAACGACACGTATGTTCGACAGTTTATTTCCCTCATCGAGAGATCACCGCTTTTTGGCCAACGCTCACCTTGTGGAGCGCAAATTGATGTAAGTATTCAGCATTTTTACTGACTTTATGAGATTCCAGGAACTATCATTTTAGAAGCATGTATGTTAAATGTTTTTACTTAAACAGGAAATTTCCTCTTCGGCTATGTCTGTTTTGTTGCCATATTCACACGGTTGACTTGTACGATTAACAATTGTAGTGTGCGCTTATATACATGCCTTCGCAGTGAGTACACTGCTCACGCTTTCCTGAGCGTATTTCTCACAGATGCGTTAGGAAAGTCACCATTATCATTATTATTGGTGGTGGTATACTTACGCATCAGTCTCACTTGGTTAGCAACGAATACCGCTCGACGACGTGTTACGAATACGTTACAGTATTGTGGTTGAGCCCACTCATAAGACTACGCGGTCAATACGCCTTCTCAGTTCGTTCGCAAGGATCCTCAACACGGTGAGCACGGCCGTCATGAGTTTAGGTCTTGGGATGGGAACTCTTACATGGGGCCACCCTTGGTCTGCTTAGAATGGAAAGGCGCCCAGCCGAACCGCTCGAGGCTGCCAGCCTAATATAATCAACTAATGCTGGCACATTTCTCAACGCATCTGTGAGAAATAAGCCCGGGTGAGTACTCTGTATCCGACCCCAGGTGTGTTAAAACGAGTGCAATTCTATTTCCGTGACAGTGGACAGGCTTGTAGAAACACAAACAGGCGTCATATTTGGCTTAACAGATAACACATTCTTCAGCTAATTCTCCAGGGTTAGATTACTGGCCACTTCTATTTAGCTGTCCCAGCCAAGACCCCGGTCACGGCAGCTTACGGGCCGGAAATAGCTTCCAAAAGGTTGTAATAAGAGAACCACATTACAGTATACCCCTTCTAGTACAACATGTATCCTGAAGACGTCCTCAAAGCAGGAGGCGACCGTTTATCAATTCACCAATCACACTCAATGCTCCCTGATGGCAAAAGTCCTCCAGGTTTGAATCAACCGCATTTTATAGTTCAATGCTATACACTCCACAACCTCGGAACTGTTAGATGTCCGATTTGTAAGGTGAAATCCACTCCCTAGAGCAGGGCTTCTAGAATCATTTTGATTGGTAGCAAGGAATCATTTGCGTAGGATTTCTATATAGCTGATGCTGCTGAGTCAATAAAATGTGGTCCGTGGTCAGCAGGCGTCTGCAGAAGCACAAAGTTTACGCAGAGTGATGAAGACGTAGCACCAGAGGAATAGACATTCAACCCACATACCTCGGGAGATTCGTCCAAAGACGGTAAGCTCCATTGTGGAATACTTATCGCCCGTTTTCTCACATCCACAACCCGAACCCCACTAAAACATCTCCTTAGCGTTTGAGGTGATGGCTATCGTATGCTTACGAAAACGGAGGGACACTCCAGAAAGATTTTTGGTCGAATCAGGCCCTTTCAGTAGAGCTTAGCTGAGAGACACTCCTTGGTACGCGATGACGCATTCCAGCACTATCCGGCCTAGTCGGGTTGAGTGTTGGATGGCACGGTTAATGGCACCGTCTGACACAAACAACGCATCGAGGAGAAGTCAGAAAGGCTTTGTTGGTGTGGCTGGATATAACGACCGCATATTTCGTATTTGATGTGGTATCTTTGAGTAACTCTCGCTTAAGTGAATAACCACGTCACCCACGCATCATATGATTGCCAGATGGTTGGTTCATCCCGCTCCATAGCGACAAACCTATCTCATAGTGACCATCCGAAGAAGGTACTGAATCTTCCACTTTGACTAAGGCTTTGTTATCCTCGATTGAAAGAGTCCTTTTATCCAAGATCCGCTGCTCAAGAAATTCCAGATCCAACGTTCTTTGAATTGTATCTTCCAAAGACACCCACCGAGCACCTGCGTGACCCGCACAATTTGAGTATTTCAGGAATATCAAGAACTGCACCCCTGAGGCTCCGCAAGACAGCCATTATAACAGCTTGCGGTTTGTTTCTGCTCCCCATTTTTCATCTCAAATTTCAGTGGGCCTCGGTTTTATCACACCGGCTAAAAACCCGCACAACTTTGCCCAAGATACCAGAAAATTCAGTTCCTGCTAAATGGACCTATTCTTGCTGTTAAAGTATGTCTGTGTTAAGCGCTTCATTACTGTCGTGTCTAATAAAAGATCGGTGACCACACTCGCGGCCATCAGTTATTTCTTACTCGTTGATCGCATCTAACATT
Organism: Paragonimus westermani; assembly: GCA_008508345.1. NCBI lineage: Eukaryota > Metazoa > Platyhelminthes > Trematoda > Plagiorchiida > Troglotrematidae > Paragonimus > Paragonimus westermani. The sequence continues at coordinate 9,931 of QNGE01006263.1, read as the reverse complement.
CGGTGTCTACTTGGTAGAGATTGGCAACCCTTAAAAAAGACGACAAATCTTTGAGGTGAGCGCAATGAATGACTTTTCCCCAAACCGTGAATCTTGATGTATTATGAAATTTTGATATACCTCGATTATGGAAACTAAAGTTTACCAAGACTTCCTCCTTAGCTCCCACTGCCGGGCGTTTGTTTACATAAATAAACAAATAAGTAAATAAAATACATTCCTCAACGCATGTGTAAGAAGCACGCTGGGTTATGCGCGATCACTGCAGATATCTATAAACCATACAAAAACCATGAAGTAAACAGTAGCATGAACGTGAAGTCTGCTGTCAAAAAGGACGGGGTCAAAAAGCTAATGACTGTAATGCATAAAAATTTGACGCACGCAAAAGAGAAGAAGATATTTTGCTCGCTTCACGAGTTTTGTCCCAAAAAATGGGATGATACACCAATTTACATTTCACAATGTTGTTGGATGAGCAATTGTCCAGGTAGTCTGAGGTCACTACAGGGAGAACGTCCAAAGGCATCTTTGGAGTGTTTCGCCATTAGAAGATGAAACTGGCGTCCGGAAAATGGCAAGATAGGTCAGCTTCAGCGAGGCAGGGTGGAAAATCCCAAAATCCAGTGAACGATTCGGCAGAGTCCGACGCAGCACTTCGTCGACTGCTCAAAACGACAAAAGGTTGAACATCTCGCGAACCGTTCAGCCAAGACGAAGTTGCGCGGATCCATTTGTCGTGGAAAAATTTCCCAGCACGGTGGATATGTATGATGATCGGAGAATGAATTTAATTTTACTCGTTAGACGAGAAAATGTGTAGTTATAATATTTAGTATGACAAGCAATGTGTATGATAATATTTATAATAATAATAATAATATTTACTATGATTATTGGAATATAAACCCTATCTACTCTTTGTTGTGGCATTTCGCTATGCACTCGTGGTTTATTCGGGCAGATGGAGAATTGAGTCGACGGGTTGGAGGGCCGCATGAAATGTGCATGTGATAACTAAAGCTCACATGACGTCGTTTTGCTTTATTTATTATTGAGCGCCAACTTCATATTTCCTATCCATTTGGGCAATGCATATACATGAATAAACGCACGTTATCAAAATGACGTTAAGTTGCAAGTGGTTTAGTGAACACGCGGTAGATCAAGTGCTGAATGATTTTTTGAGTAAACCATATGGCAAACCGTTTCAAGCAGACCGTTTTCGAGGGGAGTTAGACAGTGGGGTGGTTATCTACGTAATACGCATCTGACGGCTAAATGTTTCTCGGACCACAGTCAAAAAGGTCATCAGGTGATACAGAGAGCTTGAAGATGGAAATTGTTTGTTGACGCAAGATAGCTGCCCAAACCTTTTCTAAAGCGCTGATTGTTGTTACTAGCTCTGACTTCATTTGGAAGTTCCTTCCAAATGCAGGAATGCTTTACTAGGAAGAAGTGTGCACGTATATTTTTCCGAGATATCAGGGTTGGCAAAGTGGAACTCTTACTTCTTAGACCATATGGAGGGCTGTGTTGAGGGTGGGCGGTGAACGCTGTGGTAATCACATCCAAGTGTGAGTTTATACAGCAGCGTCAGGTTCAACTTTAGTCCACGCAACTAAAGTGGGTCAATACCAAGTTTTTCACAGCGTTGTTTGTGGGTGAGCGAAGAAGTATATCTCAATAAGCTTTTGGTAAACGACCGATGGAAGTTTTCTAACACAAGCCTATCACACTTGCGTACATGACAGTAAATGAAAGTGCACAGATAAAACATCACCATCCCTGGTACTCAACTATATTTTATATATATTTGCCCGTTTATAGTACGAACACCATAAACCTGAAGAAAGATTATTATGTGAGGTAAGTGTTCACCGTCCTGGCTGACGACAGGACGTTTAAAGCTTGCCGTACGCCGGATAATAACGTTTTATTGGGAAAACAAATATCGAGGATATATATAAGTGGGCGGGTGTATAGACAGTTGGAATCCATTGGGAATCGTACACCACGAATGAGAGAAACCTCCAATTTACACAAAGCCGGTGTCCTCCTGAGGCCTATTCTTGCCATTGATGATTTAGCATACCACAAACTTGCTCGATGGCTAGTTCAGCTCCTTCACCCCGTCCGTAAAACCCTCAGCGCTCGTTCTTTGTAGGATTTTTTTTAAATGTGTGATTCTTTGAGAATATCTCGGTGAGTTTGGCACAAAACATTTATTCCGTTGACTTTAAATCACTATCGATAAACGTTCCATTACATAAAACAGCTGATTATCCATGTAATACTATCATGATTTGTAACATTTCTTCATCCATTACTATCCACTACCTCAAATAAGTGGTTCTCAAGTGTACGGGAAACATTCGATTTGAGTCTGATGGATGTGTTTATAAGCAAGTTGATGGTGGAGCAAAAAAAATCGGCAGATATTTGATCTACCGCGTGTTCACTAAACCACTTGCAACTTAACGTCATTTTGATAACGTGCGTTTATTCATGTATATGCATTGCCCAAATGGATAGGAAATATGAAGTTGGCGCTCAATAATAAATAAAGCAAAACGACGTCATGTGAGCTTTAGTTATCACATGCACATTTCATGCGGCCCTCCAACCCGTCGACTCAATTCTCCATCTGCCCGAATAAACCACGAGTGCATAGCGAAATGCCACAACAAAGAGTAGATAGGGTTTATATTCCAATAATCATAGCAAAAGTAACAATATCGCACGAATCCTCTGTCAAACATATCCTCACACATTGCTTGTCATAGTAAATATTGTAAATCTGCATGTTCTGACATATACGCAGAGGAATATGTTTCATTTATTTATGCATTCAGCCACTAGATTTGGGCCGGCGATTATTTTCGTATAATCATCAAACATAGTACAGCGAAGATAGGGAATTGTTCAGATCGTCTACGTGAACTGGATAGATTGGAGATTCCGGGAATAAATTTCGTCTCACTCTGTCGAGTACAGGGTACACTTTTTGCTAGGTCCACCGACGTTGATTTTAACTATCCTGTAACGCAGAAAATTCCTGGTTCATCAGATGGTAACCGATGCTATCCAGTAATGCCCTAGGTTCAGGAATGGTGGTTAGCCGAGTCATGTATCTTAGTGAATTCCAGATAACACTTCACCGGTTAGCCTCTATCCAAACGTTCCGTTATTTCATCCGGAAAGTGGGACAGGTTTGATAGACAAGACTGTCAAAGTAGCTGCTTGCGTGAGTGTTTGATATTTGTTATGTGTTAACAGAATGTCAGTGGCCACGTTCCCTGCTCTATTTATTCCCTTCTCATTGATTTGTCTTCTCACGTTGGGATTATTAATACAGATTACGAGGTTTTCTTACAATCTGATATTACCACTCAAGTTTGAACCGTTCTGTACATCCCTTTGTACTTTATAATTTTTATTGTTCGCTCTTTTCGCACTTATCTAACTCACTTGCACAGTCCATGTTTAAACCAAGTTAATCGATTGATTCGATAATCAATTACTCAAAATCTACCTCTGAGGTCGTGAGCCGTGTGTTTACTCTGCGTTCTGTGTCGCTCTAGTACAGGTTTCGATAGGATAGAATACCCACGGAACCAATAATCTATCTCAGCGGAAATCTCTTAGAAGTAACATTACTGATCGTATCTGTCGGATATTTCATTCAGTGCAGCGGAATTTCTAAACTGACGCACCTCCACGAACTACTGTAACTCATTTCATTTTGGTTTTCTACCACATTTTGGCTCCGCGTTCATGCTCGAGTAACTTGACGTTGTTAGAGTATAATATTCCAATTGGGTCAATCACAGGTTACAGTGCACACTCTATGATTATTGGAATATAAACCCTATCTACTCTTTGTTGTGGCATTTCGCTATGCACTCGTGGTTTATTCGGGCAGATGGAGAATTGAGTCGACGGGTTGGAGGGCCGCATGAAATGTGCATGTGATAACTAAAGCTCACATGACGTCGTTTTGCTTTATTTATTATTGAGCGCCAACTTCATATTTCCTATCCATTTGGGCAATGCATATACATGAATAAACGCACGTTATCAAAATGACGTTAAGTTGCAAGTGGTTTAGTGAACACGCGGTAGATCAAGTGCTGAATGATTTTTTGAGTAAACCATATGGCAAACCGTTTCAAGCAGACCGTTTTCGAGGGGAGTTAGACAGTGGGGTGGTTATCTACGTAATACGCATCTGACGGCTAAATGTTTCTCGGACCACAGTCAAAAAGGTCATCAGGTGATACAGAGAGCTTGAAGATGGAAATTGTTTGTTGACGCAAGATAGCTGCCCAAACCTTTTCTAAAGCGCTGATTGTTGTTACTAGCTCTGACTTCATTTGGAAGTTCCTTCCAAATGCAGGAATGCTTTACTAGGAAGAAGTGTGCACGTATATTTTTCCGAGATATCAGGGTTGGCAAAGTGGAACTCTTACTTCTTAGACCATATGGAGGGCTGTGTTGAGGGTGGGCGGTGAACGCTGTGGTAATCACATCCAAGTGTGAGTTTATACAGCAGCGTCAGGTTCAACTTTAGTCCACGCAACTAAAGTGGGTCAATACCAAGTTTTTCACAGCGTTGTTTGTGGGTGAGCGAAGAAGTATATCTCAATAAGCTTTTGGTAAACGACCGATGGAAGTTTTCTAACACAAGCCTATCACACTTGCGTACATGACAGTAAATGAAAGTGCACAGATAAAACATCACCATCCCTGGTACTCAACTATATTTTATATATATTTGCCCGTTTATAGTACGAACACCATAAACCTGAAGAAAGATTATTATGTGAGGTAAGTGTTCACCGTCCTGGCTGACGACAGGACGTTTAAAGCTTGCCGTACGCCGGATAATAACGTTTTATTGGGAAAACAAATATCGAGGATATATATAAGTGGGCGGGTGTATAGACAGTTGGAATCCATTGGGAATCGTACACCACGAATGAGAGAAACCTCCAATTTACACAAAGCCGGTGTCCTCCTGAGGCCTATTCTTGCCATTGATGATTTAGCATACCACAAACTTGCTCGATGGCTAGTTCAGCTCCTTCACCCCGTCCGTAAAACCCTCAGCGCTCGTTCTTTGTAGGATTTTTTTTAAATGTGTGATTCTTTGAGAATATCTCGGTGAGTTTGGCACAAAACATTTATTCCGTTGACTTTAAATCACTATCGATAAACGTTCCATTACATAAAACAGCTGATTATCCATGTAATACTATCATGATTTGTAACATTTCTTCATCCATTACTATCCACTACCTCAAATAAGTGGTTCTCAAGTGTACGGGAAACATTCGATTTGAGTCTGATGGATGTGTTTATAAGCAAGTTGATGGTGGAGCAAAAACATCGGCAGATATTTTTCCTGGAATGATCGAAGATGGACTGTCGGAGTGCATTGACCGTTCTTTACTTTACAAAGATTATGACGATGGTATTCTGATGTTAACCGATTTTGCTTGTTATATGACTCTTTTATATCACCTTGTCAGCACCCATGGAAATCGCCATGTAACCTATGAACGAGAGTCAGATAAATCACTACCATTCTTAGAGGCTCTTATATCTAATCCCTTAGACGGTACACACGGTGGGTCCAATTATCGAAAGGCCACATGAAGTGGGCAGTACCTACAATTGTCTTCATCTACTCCAATGTCTTAGAACAAAGTTTGGTGCGAACTGTTCTGTACCGAGCAAGGAAAATGTACACGGCAGACAGCATAAAGTCTGAGGATGAGCTCTTGAAGAGTGTTATGTTTGCGAATGGGTATCCGGCCAAATTTATCTAAATTTGTTGCAAGGAACTAGTGGCTACCACCCGACCATTGTTAGTGCTGATAAAGGAGGTTTCTATCGGTCCCCCTTACACAAGTGACCACAATATTACTGATGTAAGCTGAAAATTGAAATCCGCCATTGATCGCACATATCCCGTGGCGAAGTTGCGCTTGTTGCTCTCCATCCACAAGGTGAGCTACCACTGCCTCGATTGTTTTACTTGTTCGGAAAACTCTGTCCCTCACTTTACTACCAGTTCATCTGCAGCTTCGGTTATTCGTACATTGGCAGAACGGACCAAAATTTACGACGTAGAAAGACAGAGCAGATCCTCGAGCGGCTAGTGCAAACAATGACTCAATGCGGATCAGCGTACCAACACCTGAACAGAAATCCGGCGTATTCGATCGCGAAAACGTAACCGCAACAAGTCGTGGTTGACCACAACACTTCGTTCACTGTCCTATTGCTCAATCGCAACTCTAGATTGTTGGCGTTCTCCAAGGCACCGGCCCTCTGTTGGCAATCAATTTCGTTGCCGTGGCAGTTAATCCTGAATGCAACTATGTGAAGTTCGTTCATTTCAATGTTTAGTTATTGTTGTTTGATCGCTAGAACGACGTCAGAACACAATCATACCCGGCGGATGATAGTTCACCCGTTCGACGGCAAATCACAAGTCCAAGTCACTCAGAGTCTATGCTTGGTGCCTAAGGTGCGATTGTGGTGGGCTCCACCATATTTCTTTGTTCAACGACGTGTCGCCACGCACGTTCAGGATAAATGTAGACGTTGTAGAATGATATGCAATTGTCACTATTCCGAAGTGCGTTTTCTCGGGCATCGCGCCTACTCGGTAAGTGGGCTTGACACGCCCCATAGAAACGCATGCATTTGCTGGCGGTGGTTCTGACTCCATCCTAGCAGACAAAGGAGTAGCTGGAACGCTCGATTTGCTGAGGTACCAATTTTAATGGTACTCGTATGGTGCCGCGTCGTTCAGTGGCATTTGAATTTCGGCCTCTGGATGAAGTCATTTTTACTGTCAATAAATTACCAGCTATGCAGGTCGACAGCCCAAACCCTCTGGAGACGCACCTATGAATCTCGGACGTCCAGTAGCAATTCGAGCGACGCTTAGTCTACTCGAAACATCTATCGATAAGCCGAATTTAGGAGAGTCATCTCTACAGTGCAGCGGACGTCTACAAAATCCGATCCATATGAGGAACTGATTGGGATCTGAAGACGAAGAAAGCCGTGAGCGCGAGTTTCTTATTAATTAGTTTCTTATACACCACAAACTGGATAGAGCTTAGAAAAAAGCTGTGTGCGATATACACCAAATATAGGGGTACCGAGGTTCGCGGTTCACATGAATACAATCAACATTCGCTTAGTAGCAAAGCAAACAGGCGCTAATGAAAATGCCAACCTGCCCGATAATAAAGGTGCATATAGCCGAGTTCTTAAGGACACAAAACATTACAAACTCTTCACAGCACGGTTTCCTTAGTAAGCGCTGCTGTATGACATGTCAGCCGGAATTCTTTAACCATATATATCGACGTCCGTCGACGCAGGAAATGCGGTAATTATCATACTTTCGGACATGCAAAAGGCTTTTGATCGTGTGCCTCATGAGCGCCTCTTGATCAAAATAGCATCTTTTGGCATACAAAATCACTTGTATAGCTGGCTGTCGTCATACCTTGAAGGTTTCACTCAAACAGTCGAAATATGAGAGCACTGTTCAACACCACAACCAGTGACTTGTGGGGTGGTCCAAGGAAACGTTCTGGGTCCGTTGCTCTTCTTAATGTACATAAACGATCTGTGCGACCTTATTACACATGGCAAGCCCTTTCTGTTTGCTGACGATATCAAAATTGTTTACACATTCCTCCAGGGCAGTAACATCAATTTCTGTCTACAAAATATACTACAGGATCTAACGTCATCGCGGTTGTCGTGCAGAACATGGCTGATGTCGTTCTCAGCGAACAAATCGGACATCATCACTCATGGTTGCAAATTATCCCATGGCTCCAGCTCACTAGATGGTTGTAATATTGATACAGCCACTTCGGTCAGAGATCTAGGAATACGGTACTCAAATTTCTTCAATCTCTATGAACAAGTATGCTTCCAGGTAGCAAAACTAAAGGGACAATAGGCTGCATCATAAAGGCGTTCAGCCTACCAGCTACGAAGCTGGCGCTCCACAAAACGTGTGTCCATACTCAAATGATAGGTTTGTGTTAGAAAACTTCCATCGGTCGTTTACCAAAAGCTTATTGAGATATACTTCTTCGCTCACCCACAAACAACGCTGTGAAAAACTTGGTATTGACCCACTTTAGTTGCGTGGACTAAAGTTGAACCTGACGCTGCTGTATAAACTCACACTTGGATGTGATTACCACAGCGTTCACCGCCCACCCTCAACACAGCCCTCCATATGGTCTAAGAAGTAAGAGTTCCACTTTGCCAACCCTGATATCTCGGAAAAATATACGTGCACACTTCTTCCTAGTAAAGCATTCCTGCATTTGGAAGGAACTTCCAAATGAAGTCAGAGCTAGTAACAACAATCAGCGCTTTAGAAAAGGTTTGGGCAGCTATCTTGCGTCAACAAACAATTTCCATCTTCAAGCTCTCTGTATCACCTGATGACCTTTTTGACTGTGGNCTGTGAGATGACGTGTCCTAAATATTTTACTTCGGTCCGCATAAACGAACATTTGGCTAGATTCAATTTCAGTCCAGCCTCCGCTAGTCTTGAAAGGACGTTGGATAGGTTATGTAAATGTTCATCGACGGTACGTCCGTGTACAATGACGTCATCTAAATAAACCAGGCACTGCTTCGGAACCAGATCTCCGAGCACCTGTTGCATTAATCTCTGAAAGGTAGCCGGAGCATTCGTCAATCCAAATGGCGTGGTTTCAAACTCGTACAGACCAGAGGGTACCACAAACGCGGTTTTCAGGCGATCACTGGACTCCACTTCCACCTGCCAGTAACCAGAGGCCAAATCAAGTGTACCAAACCACTCGGTGCCCGAAAGAGCATCGACAGTGTCATCGATACGTGGTAGTGGGAACGAATCTTTTTTGGTTACCGCGTTTAACTGGCGATAGTCAACACATACTCCTAAGGAGCCATCCTTTTTCTTGACGTATACTACCGGAGACGCCCATGGAGATCTTGACGGCGGGATAATGCTTTTCTCTGACATATCTGTTAATAATTGTTCCACCTGGCCCTGTAGATAGACTGGTAAGCGACGAGCCGCTTGCCGGATTGAGTGTGCCTCCCCCGTGTCAATTCTGTATCGCACAATGTGAATGCACCCAGACGGCTGTCCTTCCCACCAGAGTATCGCCCGATGCTCTTCAATTACTTCCCGTACCCTCTGTGATAGGTGTGCTAGGAGGTGTGAGATGATGCTGCTCTTAAATTTCTGCCATTCGAACTCGGCGTGCACTTCCCTCTTCGTTACATGCTGTCCTTTACGGACCTTCACAACACCTGACCGTGTTTTGTACACAGGTTCCAACGGAAAACGCTCGCCATGTACCTGTACGGCCAGGTTAGGTAGGTCCAGGATACACTGCATGGTTATCAAATAGTCACTGCCCAGAACGACATGAAACGGTAACTTCGGAACAACGAAGAACTTCAGTGTACACGTCCACTTTCCTATCTGCACTGTTCTGTGAACACACGCCAATATATATAACGGTTGTTTATTCACGGCTAGAACCCGGCTGACAGGCCCCGCTAGTTCATCAAGCTGACAGGTGGTGTGTGTCTCATTATCAAGCTGGCTGCATACGGACCCGAAATATAACAAACATTCAAAGTCACGACCACCAACTTTTGCTTTCAGAACAGGTTTTGCTTTCAGAACTGGGCACAATGTAACATCTTTATCCTCATATTTCGGAACAAAAGGAATACGCGATTGGCAAACAAGAGACTTACCGGCATGTGTACGCTCTCGGGCGGAAAACGGGCACCCACGCGCCAGGTGTCAGTGCCGGCCACAGGTGAAACATCGCCGCCAGTCAGGCGCTTTCACTTTCGGATGGCATTGTGTACA
>QNGE01006262.1:0-33562 GCA_008508345.1 Paragonimus westermani | reverse complement strand
TCTCAATGTTGCAGATGCATAACTTGAACAAGAAGTTGGCTAGGTTCATGGAGGAGTTCTATAACTTGGCAACGGTGACATCATGATTATCAGATAGCGGTCTTGAAAACGTGGACAAATGTTCGTCTTCTTCACCCACCACTGTCTGGTCCAGCAGGAAACCTTGCTCATCCCAGCCTTCCAACAACGGGGTTAATATTTGTAATTGAACTTCACGTCAACCTGTCGGAATTCAATTGCTCATCGACGGGGATAAATTGCAGATGCAGCTTGCCCCGAAAAGATTTAGACGGTATGGGCAGTTTCTTATAGACTGTCTAAATGTTTTGAATATACTCGCAGTTTACCCAGCATAAATGTTTGTTGCGGTACTGAACTAGTCATCACCGTTTTCTTGACCTTGATAGGCACCAGCTCCTTGGGTGTTGTTTGATTGCGCCACTGCTCCTCAATACGGTTTTATTCGTAATGGCAACCAATTCTGCCAGCCGATCGTTTTGTGGGCGTTCTGGCTGCCATGGAGCATAGTCGATTCCGTTTAAGCAGCGTATCATTAAATGTGTAAATTCCGCTATGCTCGTAAAGCTGATATCCGATCGTTAACAGAGGGTGGTTGGTGATTGCCAAATTAACGACGCCTTTGTCAGTGTTGGTGATATGAATAGAATACTGGTAATAAACTAATGCGTGTGTTAAGGTGATCGGTGGATCGTAGAATATCTGAGTAAGTGGTGGTGAAATGTGACTTCTGATACAGTGGCAGATGATTAGACCCCCGGATGGTCATCACACACATGGTACGCAACTGGAATGATAGTATTTGTGAGCGATGACGCGTGTTCAGGTTTGAGTTACTGACAGCGAATTGTTGGTTCGAGGGTGACTGGTACGTTAGCGCGAAAGGCGGACGTGAGGAGGGACAGCTAATTCTCGTAGAGCATGACCGTATGAAATGTAGCAAACCGCTATGATATTACTGACATCTGAGGTTACTTCTGTGGGAGGTTTGATCGTACGTGTAAGGAGTAGATGGGGTCGATGTTTTACAAGGTGGATTTTGGTGGCCTAGGAACGTCGGAGTTTATGACAGTCCCGTGGATAATGGTATTTTATTGGGATGCGTTGAGGGTTACCGGGAACACTGAATGGCTTGGGACAGCCTCGATGTTGTAAGTTGCTGCTTGAAGTAGATGACGGTACTAAGCTCCAAGATCGTTCCGTTTTTTCTGGTTGCTCCTAATTGTTGTTGCGTTACTGCCCATACTGAAGGCAGCATATCCGACCTTCCGGATGTTTTCTAGTTCATGAGAAAACTACTTGTTTCGTATTAACGCTCGCGGTGTGCGCAAAATGCATGCACCTATGTGAGTTCTGCTTTCACACACTCACTTGTTGTGCGCACACCTTTTGAAATATGTGAGGCAGTTATTACTGGCATCCCAACTACGTCACTATATTTCTCAGCCCATTGTCTTACTCAGTTCTACCGGTAGTCTTTTACCTCTACGACTATCTCCCACTCAGTCCATTCAATATCAATCACCGGATGTGTGAACTCATCTACAAAACAAAGGAGGCGGTGTACAGATAACATAAGCAGGCCCCAGACGGAGTGGTAACTGGTCTGTCCTCATTCGTTGACCAAGACCATGATGAAACCAAGCCCCAACTGAATTAAAGATGCACTCAATCGAAGATGACGTAAATGGAGGCAGGGCTAATTGGTCATCACACCCGTGTGGTTTGGGGACGAACAAATACACCGGAGTTTTCTTCTTGCTCATCTGAGTGTGGTCAGAACTATGGTGGCAAAGCTCTCAAATTTTAATTGAGGAAAATGACCTGCTGCACCTCTATCAAGCTTTACCATGTTAGTTCTGCTATTCGAAACTTTGAAGCCTGTGTGACAGGTTATATTGCAAACGGATAACGTAAGTTTATCATTCAGCTGCTTTTGATAGCACCCGGACAATATTCAGATGTTCCGTATAAAGCGGGTAGCAAACAGGACACAAGTGTGACACTTCGTGCCACTGTATGCAGAGGACATCAGTGGTGAGGAACTTATGGTCGTTTGATGATTTACGTTCCCATATACTACTGACAAACCATCCAGATCGCCAATCAGAATTTGTTTTCCATTTGCTGATTGGTTGGACTTTAGACAAGAGTTCCACTGACAGTGTAGCACTCAGTCCCAGTGGATGGATTCGACAATTGGGCTTCCTATTCAATGAAAAAATACGGCATTTCTTTTCTTGTCACAACCAACAAATTGGGCATGTGTTAGTTTTAACTGACATTCTAACGTCCGCACAATTGAATCGCAACTTATAAAAAATGCGACCGGCGTAATGAATTACTTTTGTCTGTTGTATTTAGACCGCTCATATTTTCAAGCACCTGAGGGCTATCTGATCTCCCTCATCCAAGAGCCGCGTTACACGAGACCAGGTAATCCATCGTATCAGCACAGATGTGTGTGCCTACTTCATGCAAGAACGGCTAAGTATGACCCGAGTACAATACGGGAAAAATCCCCCAATCAAATGACCTGAAAGGTCAGCTGTTGCAACCTCTTTTGAAGACATCTGAGAACTGCCATTTACGCATGAAACTTGGGAGCTTACAATAACTGATAGAGCACGTTTCAACCAAAGCTCTAGGTGCCTAGGAAACCACATTCATGGACGTTTGGGTCTGTTCTTCTGAGTTTATATTTCTGTTTACGTAACGCTGTGAACAACAGTTCGTCAATAAACGCTTTACATTCCGTATGATCATCATCTACACTTTTAAATTGTCGTGCTCAAATGTAAGGAGTAGCTTCGAAGATCTAAGAATGTGCATGACCTCTTTGCCGTCGTTTGAAATTCAGTTAGTGTGGGCTAGGGCTCGTAGTTAAATAGCACAGATAGGCGAACCATAATCTACAGCTGCACGGTCTACTGGTTAAATCCGACATCTATAACCGGGAGTGTCCTTGCGTGTTCAAGTCTAGTCGTGTCTCGCAGTATGTTACTGGGTTTTGTGCTATTTTTGCTTCCAGTTGTGTCCTACTAATTCACTGGCTCATGCGTGTTCGTGTTGTCTTCTGTTCATAGGACTGTCGCCAAAACCCTAAATCCAGAAAGATGCTGTCTCCGGTCGTTTACACGAGGCGTAAAACTGGTTCACAATTGTAACTGGCCCTCGTCATTATCATCATCATAATCATCATCATCATCACAGATACCAATACGTGAGTGGTACATACGGATACCTAACCGCCATAAAATCACAAAAAAGAAAACGGAAAACCCTGGCAATTAAAGTCAAACTCTCTGACTTGCCTGTTGTGGTCGACCATGCGATTTGTAGCTACCTACCACACCTCACAAAAAGTGAATAGCGCCGATTAGCAGTCTTGTACAGTTTATCAGCCAGCAGGGTGGAACTATGCAGTAAACATATACTATTTACTCATGCGCAACTTTGTGGCTGAATCTTCTGGGCGAGTACGGGAATCATGAAACTGATGATCACTAACACATATTTCAATGTTTTATTTTTGCTCGCCAAATCCACATAACATGGTTTTATGTGATCGACTGATCATAATCAACAGAATACACACATCTCATACCTTATGTCTTCTTGCCGTCTTGCTAAACATAGATACCGTTTCAGGCCTATTTGGATGCATCAACAACTGCTGTCTGTTCAATTATCCTAACACGCCTGCAACCAGACCTCGACAAATAAGTAATTTTTACAGGACGAATGAGTGAGCACATTTGACAGACTGGCAGGGTAAAAGAGGTCTCACTCTTTCTGATGTCAGTAAATCTAGTGAAACCTAGCGTAAGTAGAACAAAGCGCACCTGATCGATCATTGGCTAGAAAGCTGTTTAAAATGACTGAGGATACGATATAATGAATTGGCAGTATTTGACTGCCTATCGTTATGGTTAACATTCTTTATGTTGATAGTCAATGTCGGTTCGTACTCCTTAGAACGTCGCAAATATAAAAAGTTGGCGTATGTTGGCAGAATCATCCGAAAACTATTTGGTGTCCTCAAAATTTGTCAACGGTCTATAACGTTTTGGAGCCATTTTTGTGGTACAAACATCGCACATGAGAAGGTGCCTTAGATTTAACTTTAAGGGATGCTTACATAAGAGGATGCACGTAAGATTGGGCTCCACAATCTTCCACAAAATGTGCACAGTTGTTAGACTGCATTGTGGGTATTGGTGAACCATATTAGGAGATCTAAGCAGGAACTAATTTTTTCAGCCTGCTTAGAAGAATGTACGCATGAATGAGTAAACGTTGGATACACTGTATACTAAATATTTCAACTTTTAGAGCGGTATTAAATTTCCGGACACCATAGAAGTGGTTGACCTACGGTTCTCAATGGAAGAGAAGAAGGGTGCTGTTTGATCACGAACGGATTGATTTCCTTTGCTTTCAGTCGTAGTATTGTTTAGCATACTATACTTTTGTCAACTTTCTTAACGGAGAGGCACAAATAAGCAATCATGAATTGGCTTGTGAGATTCTGTCCGTAGCGTGTGTAAATGAAGTGTGGGTTTCAAACGCATCAAGGTTCATTTCGCGCCGTCGTGATGAAGGACTCAAGGTACAGATGGCAAGTGGTCAAGAATCTACAATGGTTATTTCAGGTCGACCAATTCCATAGTAACATTTGGAACTGCCACCTTTCTTGTGGTCTGTTACCCACAGACGGACAACTAAACATTCGCTACATTGTTCATCCAAAGTTTATTGTCATTATGAACCGATTGTAGAATCCCTGTGCGCCGTTCTTATAAAAGCACTGGAACTTTGCTGAGAACAAGTGAACGTGTTGTTAGGTAACTGAGGTTGGATATGGCTGGACGTCTAGTTATGGGGATTTGGTCTAGTTTGACGTGTGATCAATAGGATGTTGGTGAATGCGGTTTTTATGCGTATAGATGAACAGTGGTTTAGGTGCTGGCTGTGGCAAGGTTGTACGCTTCGTTGATGTGTTTTAACCACTAGTGTTTCTCTCTAAAAAGAAGTGACTGGAAACTTTAGCTGGGTGTTGAATTTGTGCCCAAGTACGAGCAATGAATTCACGATGGCTGAATCTCTGACAAACTCAGGTCTAACCCAATTTTACCCATCCCAATTTTTACGAAGGTTCGTTTCTTTTCGGTATTTCAGCCACAATCCGTGATCTGCTTTAAATATCTCCAGCCAGAGCCGTCATAAGATTGTCATTTCTACAAAATGTGCCGCACAGCTGACTTATTTATTGCAAAGTGAGTATCCATCTCAAAAGCACCCAACACATGCCTATTTACGAACTGTACAATAGATATTTGATATTGCAGCTTCCGCATTCACGTGCGTTTCAGCCGGCCTCATTCGTACGCCATTCACATCAACACCTAAATTTGTTTCGGCTGATGCGCAAATAGTTCCACCATCCTCAAAGGAGACGCAACAACTATTTTTGCCATCTAAAATCGATAACTTGAAATAGTTGAGTTTCCAGCCTTACCAGTATTATTTTGGTTGTTGTCGGTTGGTTGAGGATTTCGTTTACAATAAATACCACTCACCACAGTTCTTGTACCAAAATTACCTCCATTTGTAACTTGAAATCTACACTGGTGAATTAACAAGAATAGTTTCGGTAAAAAGGGAAGTCGTTCAGTCTAGCCAATCCTGATTTCTTCAAGTTTATGGGCGAAACCGCAAGCGGTGCACTTCATGTCGTTCATGGTTGCCCACAGTTAAGAGATACAAACGCTGAAATTACTTTTGTGTGCAGGTTTTACATATCAATGAAACTGTTGTCTGTTTGTGGCGTCTGAATAGGCTGGATGCAACATATGATACTTATTGAGATCTTATGCTGGTCCACTTGTTGCAGCGAGTTCAACAGGAAAGTATACACTGAGAAAGCAGCGCGCAACTTTTAACGTCAGTGATAATGACTTAGATTATTTTCACCCAGTCAATGCGTTATTCTCACTTTGTGTATAATGTCGCAGTCGGTGATTCAATGTGTCCGGCTAATCTGATGAAAACTGAATCAAGTCAAGTCAGTAAGCTTTGTTCACTTCTAGAGGTGAATTTCCAGTCTAATATCAGAATGTTTCATAAGAATTACGTCGTTACGGTTGATGGGACCCCATATAAATTTAAATATCCGTTATCTCGTGGAACACTGGATGTCGGTTGCAGTTACAGTATGAAAAAGTAATCCAGTGTTTCCCGTTGCTGGTGTTGTCCCTAACTCGTGATGATAATTTGATAGTTACTGGAGGGGTTGACCAAGGGCGCATAACTTTTCTGAAAATATTCATCTGAATTTATTTTTGAATGGCTTCCAGATAGCTGCTGGCAACCGGATACACCTGTGAGAGTGTCATCTAACCCATTAGCATTTGGGCTAGCGTGATGAGTTAGATTGAACGATGTTGAATTTCATGTCATTTTATCGTTGTTTTGATCGCATAGTACGTGTTAAGTAAAGGAATCGTGCATATTTTGCCTACAGGGTGAGAATGATGAGGTGAATGCGATTAAAAGGCAAATAATTAAATCTAGTTCTAAAGCCGGCCGGAAAGTTACAAGTCATTCGGAACACAGTGAATATTTTTCGGAAGATTTTTGTGGAAACAGTACACGAAATGGAATTCAGTTTGTTAAACATTATTGCACATATACATTGTTCACTTACAGAAACCTTCCCACAAGCTTATCAGCCATGCTTAAACGTATTATGCAGTTACCATGGAATGAGGAAAAATAGGGCTACGAGCCTGAGAGGAATCATCAATTGCTCAAACGGACGTGGCAAACTACGAACTGACCAGCGTCGAAAGTTCTCGATAGCGTAACTCTGACATTCATCTTGGAAGTTTGTTAGCCCACTGGATCTAGAAAGTACCTTTTCGTTAGAACACTGAGACCTAGTTTTGTCATCACATCAGGGATAAGTGCTCATCAGATAAATCAGCATTTGAGGACTGTTGAATCAAAGTAACTAAAGTCACGCGCGTTTTTCATATAATAGTTGAACAAATAAAGAGCCTGTCGTACACCACAGTATTAAGGAAACAAAATTTAATCACGGGTTGATTAGTATGGAGTTTTAAGGTGTGTCAATTACAAAACCGGCCATCTATTTCGTGCAAATGCTCACAGGAATCTAGTTATTAACCTTACACTTCCTCTAGATGCTCGGGTTCTTTCGGGTGCCCAAGAACTATTGCATAATATTCATTGAACGGAATTCAGGGCAGCGTTCTACCTGATGAATCTGCTTACACAAAAGACAGCTATCTGCAAAAGGCGATAAACACTGCCTAGTTACCGCGTAAGTTGAGGCCCTCGCCTGTCTTCTAGTATCTCTCGGTGTGTCAAACTTGTTTGAGTCATAAATCACAGCGGATTTGGTGATTTTTGGTCAACGTCGTGGGCAACCTGGCCAAACCTACCACGAGCAANACGGTCCACGACCTCTGCCCATTTGTATTGCATGTTAACTGGCAGCGATTTAACGATTCTCTCCAAGTTGGTTACAGAGTTCAGATCAGAGAGGTAGTTCATTTGGGTTAAGGCTATTTCACAGATTTACATCTTTATTGATAACTTGGATAGAGCATCTGCTTTATTGTGTACAGTCCTTTCCGCAGGCAACAACCCATCAATCAGGGAACGGGCAACGTGGTACGGATGCCCGTACAAATCACTCAGTATTTCGCGCGCTCAACGATAGGAAGAGGTTGGCGGAAACATGACGCACTCCTCAGTGGCTTTTCGGGTACGACCTCTACAATAATAAAACATGTACAACAGCCGTTGACCGTCATCTGATACCTTCCCTTCGACATAACACTTAAATTGTCGAACGAACTTCCTGTAATGTATGGGGTCACCATCAAACGAGCATAACTCAACCTTAGAAAGGTCAAGACTAGCGGCTGTTGACAGGACAAAATACGACGGTTGGACTGGGATGGGATTCTCATCGGTCTGTACTGGCTTCAATTCTGGAGCCAGCCTTATGTTCTCGTTCTCTAAACACCGCTTCACCTTAGCATCACGATCAACTGAATGCTCTTGCTCAAGGTCATCGTCAGCATGAGCATCCTCATCTTTAGCTAGGTCAAGCAACAGCCTAGCCTTCTCAACTTCCATTCTCGCCTGGGCCAGCTTACGCTCCATTGTGACTTCCGCTATGACTTCTCGTTCCTTAAGCTCAGCCAGCAACAACGTAGATTTAGCCTGCAAAATCTTTAGACTGCGTGTGGATCTACGACTATGACTTGAGCCAGAAACTAAAACAGCATCTACAGAACAGCGGACATGCCTGTCGCATCCGGTGTCTTCCTTGAGTTCCATGGGGTCGGAATTCCTTGGCATCAGCAAATTCCAAGCTACGTCTGATTGAGTACTGTAACGATTCACGTCTGATCGTTGAGTCACGCGAAGCCCACAAAACGGATCCCCAAAATGAGAACAAGATTGGATCCAACAATTTCTACGGTACTATTAACGAAATGCATCAATAATTACAAAAGGCAAACCTTAATCGTTCGCGACGATAGTCTCCTCCAGCAAAATCAACAGCTTCTCAACAGGACCAACAAGGTCAAATGTGAACCGACACGCCAGCGGACCAGGACAAGAATGGCCACTCGAGCGGCGGACATTTGGTGACACATTAGTTCAATAAAACAAAATAGGGTGGGTGAGGTAGTGGGAACAATTGTCAGGTTAGTGGGGAAAATGTGGAAAGCAAACGATGGGAACGAATTTTCTTAGTTCGTGGATCAACAAATTTATAGTACCCTTTTCGTTAGAACACTGAGACCTAGTTTTGTCATCAAATCAACGATGCGTGCTTATCAGATACTTTAAATGCATCAGCGGTCCTTAGACGCCAGCGTTGTAAACTGGAAGGCTGAGTTCTGCGCATTTTCTACAATGTGACAGCTGAATAACCACTTATCAATGTGAGACCTGTGTCGCGTAATGAATATCGCTGTGTGCAGAAGCACATCTTTGTCGTCTTCATTTGTCTGGCTGAGTGCGAAATTGGCGTAGCTTGTAGATTCCACCCGGAGTGATTAGGTTAACACGTGAAATATAGCTGTTTCTCGATGAAACTCTTCATTTGACCATCCAGAAATCGCACAATTTCAGTTTCTTTCGTGGGGACCTCGACTTGATGAAACAGGGCTACAGTGCATTCCGCTTCCGCAGCAAGTCTTAATTTGAATCTCATCAGGACACTGATTACACTGTTGACAAGTTCGGTTTTTGTCCGCAAAAGCTAACTGGCAAGTGCTTGCACAGTCAAATACCTTTCAGACCTTTTTTATTTTGTTTAGAAGCGTAACGGCCTGGCGAGGAATGCACCAGCGACGATTCCTACCACTCGACCTTGAGGTTAACGGATTCGGCAAACATTTCCAGTAATTACTACCCAAAGACTGTGGTATGCAGCTGATGCACTTCAGGGTCTTTCGCAGACTTTCTTTTAAGTGACATAATCGTCTACTTAGTCCGTGGACACGTATATGGCAACCGCGGACAATTGCACTTACACGGCAGGCTGATGTCGTGTCACAGGCCGCGCTTTGGGCTGATAGGTTTACATGTTCTAGTACTTTTATCGTCATCGGAAATTACAAAACGACAGGTGTTCGATTTCTAAAATTTAAACTCGTTCTTTCCTTCAAGAAAGATAGAATTTTTCCTCGGTTTACCACATACAGCTCTAATATGTTACTTCCTTGTTTCCTTCCCCCAACGTGACCTAGTATGATGCAGTCGGGAAGAATACCTCTTGAAAGCGTCCCCCTCGTTTTTCATGAAGTCGGTTAGCCTCTGATATATTTGTTCCTGACAAGAACACCAATTTTGTGACCACGATTACCAGGAACTTTGACATCCTGCAGGTGCTTTCAGAATGTATGCTGTTCGAAAGACGGTATTACTCCTTGCGCCTGGGGCACATTCTTCACAGGTCTACCTTGATTCACACATATAAGTTTATCGCCGTCTAACGGATATAAATCTTTTTCTGTTGATATTTAAATAAACTGGGGTTTTATTTCATTACTTGTGAAACTTACAACAAAGCCGATTCGGTCTGCAAGTTAAGCTGTTGCAACAGCTACCCACTGGTAAGAATCAAGTCAGACCCGGAGAGATTACACTCTCAGCTACTTGGCTGCTGAACGTACTCGTAGCGTTTGCTGTTTCTCATTCGAATGTGCAACGTGTTGCCTTTCCTTGATGGAGTGTTAGGTAAGGTTTAAGTTGAAAACCATCCAATCCTCATTTATTTTCAGACCTACAGTTTATCGAAGAGTGGTTGATTGTGATTTCATTCAAAACAGTCGGCCGCAGTTTGGCTATGCTGAAGGTGTGCGCTAGTGGAAATTGAACCATAAAATAGCGCCGTCACATTCTAGACAGACTAAGACGAAGTTCCGGTTCTCTTCGTCTAATGTGTGAGTAGTCAGCAACGCTATGCGGCTTCCACAAGGTTCGGGTCGTTCAGTCTTATAAACGCCATTGCATCTATAGTTTGGTTCTCCTGTATATGTGGCTTATGTGACGGTTAGCTCAGTAAAAACGCATACGAACTAGAAAAACCGCTGAAGGCTTTTTCTAGGTGGTCTTCAAAATGTACCAAAAGAAGTTTCGAGCCTTTCCGCTTGTGTGCACGAAGCAATGAACGGCAGTCGAAGAAGCACTCAAACCCGCCTAGTGCTTCATCCGCCATAATGCACTAGGGCAAGGTTTAATCTCTACTGCTAGTTCGTTCATCACATCTTTAGTTGTTCTCAAAATCTTCTTATCAACCAGTAAATTGATGACGGCACGAACTATTGGGTGTAACCGCATAAACCCTGTGTCAGACGTCATCGTAGCATGTCGGAAACTTTCTTCGTGTAGCAACGTAGAGCAGATTCCAACAGAATCCCCAACTCCACCGTCGCATTAAGGAATCAAATAGGATAAACGAGTCTCATGAACTTATATGACGTTTCGAACCTTACTGGAAACTGGAAACAAACAGTTAACGTCTCATTGGATTTCAGCGATTTCGAGTTTAGAGGTCTAACTTACCCGGAACCAGTCGAGTTGTCTTACTTGGTATCTAACGGACGTCAGTTGATAGCAGGGTGACACAGCGCTCTCGGTGTTCACAGTAAGTACCAGGAATCGAGTAAGATTACTTGTCTAGGCTTTACGGAATGAGCACCGTGCGATGCTTTGAAACTATCTTCAGAAGGTCAGCTAACGACATCACATTAAAGGTTGTAGCAGTGGTTAATAACCTTATCAGAAAAGAACTGTTGCTGAAACGAGGCTTATAAAGCGTCCCGGTATATCTTCACTGACCGATATTATCTTCTATGATGCATACCTGTTCCACAAGACCTATGCTAATGGGGAAGCGTGAGGGAAGTAGACTGCCGCCAGTCGTCAAAACTGAAGCGAGGGCAGACCAGGAATTTCGTGTAGGATCTTGCACGCGACGCTTCTTCAGTCCGTGATTAGTTTGGTAACCGTGCGCTGGAAACGTTCAACAGCGAGTGTGTCTTTCCTCAAGTCGGTGTACACGACTTCATCAGCATTTTCAGGTAGCAGTCTTACATAAACTTCGTAAAGTGTTCGAAATAACATTTTGTCTATACGGGGGAAAACAGGCAGTCATCCTAAGAGTAGCAAATCCCTTCCCAGTCGTTACCTCGTGATGGTACATTTAAGATGAATTAGGCGGCATCCAAGTGCCCAGACCTTTCTTCAGACAAACCTCCGTAGTGTCCACTTTGATGAGCGCACTGTGAATCACGAAAGAATTGCCTGAGTTCCCACCGAGTAGCACATGTGCGTGCTTATTGAAATTCAGAGGGAAAATTCAATTGTCCGGCAAGCGCTTAATCGTGTCAAGATTCATCTATAGTGCACCGGAAACTTTAGTATTGCAGGATTTTAATCATCTGCGTAGAGGAAAGCGTCGCTGGAACTGTTGTTCGGAATGTCGTTGACGTAAGTAAGAAATAACAGAAGGTCTAGCACTCACTTCTGAACAAATACTGCGTAATTCAAGGAGGGAGATGGAAAGTTTGATCTGGTTTCAGTCCTACAAGTCTTGTCCTTGAGAAGTAGCAACCAATCAAATGATCCCTCCTTGGATGCTATCAGCTTTCACTACGTGTCCAAGAGGGATCATTCAGCACACGATGAAAAGCCCTGGCAAAATCAGAGAAGATATTTGAAATGGGGTCATAGTCTTTTGCCTCCATCAGACCATTCGTGAAGACAATCATATTTGTTGTGCGTGACTGCTTAGGGAAATATATACTGAGCAGAGGAAACATGATTTTTTGTGGGAGGTGCTTGTAGATGGCGCGCTTTAAAAAGCACCTCGCTATTTTGCATTAGATGCTAATACAACTGATCAGCCGATGGCAAGCCGGGGAATGCTAGGCGGGTGGTCTGAAGTCGGACGTGACCATCGTTTCTTTCTATGCGTTGGGGAGAATATCAATCCGAAATGTCTGCTTGAAAATTCGACAAAGGGTCCTGTTATAACAAAAGCTGTTTTTCTGAGGATCCTCGGTTGAATCCTGCCCAGTTTCATCACTTTATGCTAGTCAAATTTGAATAAAGCTTATTCATTATTTGGCACAGAAAAATCAGCACCGCCGCGATAGAATAGAGTGCTAATTTGGTGGTATCGCTTTGTAAGGTATCGAATATTGTGCGCAGAGTGACTCGGCAACAACTAGGTGGGCAGGAGAAATCGCCTCTCCAACAGTCGCAAAGAAGCATCCGAAGGCTTATTCCTTCCCCATCGAAATCTGCGCCTAAACAAGTTTTTGGTCGCAAGAATTCATTGTATGATCTTTTTGTACGGGGTTATTGTGTTCGCGGATTTCCCTCCTGCATCAATTTTGAACGGCAGGGAATATGCTGAGGACTTCTGGATTTCCCGTTAGTTTGCGCTACGAGAGTAATTTGAATGGATATTAGGAAGACGGTTTCATCTACACGGAAGATTTGAGAGAGAAGATAGTGCGGGATGCGAATTGGAGTGTTAAACGGTACGGTCAGCGAATTGTACTTACAATTGGGTATCGTTTGTTGGCCTCTTACTCAGTATTCTTCTCCGTCGGCATTGACTTCTTCAGTCCTCTATTCACTAGACATAAGTAAGCAACAGAACAACGATAGGGTAACGTGCTCGCTCGCCTATCTTCAGGAACAGCACACGCAGGAGTCAAACAAGCCATGAACAAAAATACCGCCTTGTGTGTACTTTATCGGTTTACCGCCAGGTGGGATGTTCCCGACTGGATTTACAGCGACAGTGGACTGAGCTTTCTAGAATCCAAGACGGAGCTGAAAAGCACTCACAGTTCGTGAAACTGGGGCGGGACAAGTTGCTACCTCAAAAATGCTGCGAGTGGATATTAAATCCACCTTGAAGCAAACACTGTCATGCCAAATGGGAGCGTCTGCAACGGTTGATGGATGTTCTGGCTGAATGCTGGTGATCGGCTCAAAAAAGATAAAGTTCTGAGGACCACAATAGCAGAATTAGAAAGTGTAATCAACAATCGACGCTTGATTTCTAATTCCCATCAACTAGAGAAGTTCAGAACAATTTTCTGTCACCAGTCGCTGACCTTAGCGAGCGAGCAGCCCACAGGACCGAGGGAGCCACAATTTCCGCATGGCCTGAGTTAACGCTGGAGATAAGTGCGTCACCTGTCTAGTGAATTCTGAAGATGATGGCTGAGGGATTATCTAGCGATATTACAAAGCCACATAAATGACAGGCTGTTAAGTTATCTAGGTTCAATTACCGATGTTCGGACGTCGAGCGATCTTTTTCAAAAGAGAATGAAAGAACAGAGGGTAAGATGGACTCGTGACAGAAGCCGTCATCTAAGGGAAAAAAGAAAAATCCCGAAGAGATGTTCGGAAGATTTGTCCTTTGGAAGAGACCCTGAGCAAGTAGAATTCAGGAAAGCCCCGCAACTGTACTGAGATTGTTCGGCGAGTTTGAGTCTGGATTTACCGCATAACTTTAGCTGAAGTGTAGCACGGGATCTGATTGATAAGGCTTGAATGGAAAAGCTGTGGGAATGAGAAAGTTGAGATTAACTGAGTGACGGTTAACTTACGTAAGACAAATTTCCCACCATCTATCTTTACGAAAACATAACTCAGTGGTTTCAGGGATTTCTGTGATATCAACTTAGAGAGAAGTCCTAATCAAGGGATCATCAATCGGAATTAACAGGACAGTAGCTGGGTCTCCTGTCGTGGCGAGAGGATAGTCTGTGCATTACTCACGAGCGAATGTGATCACGCCTCCTGGGTGTAATTCGTTCCCATAACTCATTAGTTCATTGGCGAGTGAGAACTTGGCGAACGTTCTAATTCCCAATACGATAAAGATAGGCACTGATGCCGAATTCTGGAAAGAGTAAACTCAATTGTAATGCTTCCTTTCGGAAGCAACTGATTGGAATTTATCCTAGAATGCGACAATTGAGATCAGTTGCGCAACGTGTGACTGACATAACTTTTCGTCTACTCACGAAGTTGAAGTAGCACAATTTTATTTCCGAGGTGAACGTGACCCACTGGTTTTCGTCATCTATCCTCATTGGTCAATTTTGGCTATGTTTATACTGCATCCACCTCCATAAATTCGTCGTAAAGAGTTAAACCATATCCGATTTCATCAGTTATGTTCCTTTTCCAATCACCGTGTACCAAATTTGTTTTTATAAACCAAAACGATGTCACTTGCCTTACTTCCCGAATTAACTGGATATTTTGTACACATTTGTGCATTTATTTAAACAATTTTCTGCCCACAGACCATCCTAACTTATATATGCATACGTGAGATACAGAAATCTTTTTGCAATAGCGAAATACTGGAAAGTAGTTTTGGCAATTCAACGTGTCTTCTTATTTTTTGTATCTGAACTTTTTTTATTAACAGATACCCCCTCCCCTATTGAACGCACAGCTGTGCATAAAAAAAGCAACCTGAAGCCAATAAAACAGAAGATTCAGATGGTCCGCAGCGAGCTATTCTTAGCTCGCCCACAGAACTAGAAGAACAGTTACCACTAGAGCTTCACATTAGTGTATATGGGAATTCCAATATTTCGTGCCGCATACGCTGGACCTCAGGTCAAGGCAGAGAGAGAACGGTACACATCGCTCTAAGCCAATCACAATCAGAATCAGTGCATTTACGATCGATGATGTCGTCTGCCCACGTGGTGACTCTTATGGCTTTCAACATTTATAGAACAGCGTGCTGAAATTTTAACCAAGACTTTTGACGAAATATTTGCACAGAGCACTACACTAAAATCCCTGCTGACGGTTGGAATACTAGAAACAACACACCAATTCCAAAGAAGAATACGTTAACCTTTCAGCTGATTCCATGCACGCTGATGGAATTCCGAAAACATCCTATTGTATCGCGGAACGATCGGGCAAATACAATTGAGCTGTAACGGCCCCTACGACACAGTAATACTGTACGCGCTGTAGTAACCCCGAAGAACTGATACCCAAGCCGACTATGAAGAAAAAACACTGGTCTTTAGAAAGAGAGCTTTCACTGACAGTTTTTTCGGGGCATTTGACATCCCCAACATATTCTTTAAAACCTCTAGATTTGCTGAAAGGTTAAGTTGTTGCATCTCGTTTTCCAATTTGTCCGTCTCACTGCACTGTTGGCTGTCTGTGTGGCCTATACTCCTCTACGGTCGCCGGATAACAAGTGTACGGCAGTCAGTTTCTCTTTTCGTGAACGTAGTACCTTCAACCGCATCACTGATGAGATGCTGGCTTTTTATTCTTGTAGGTTTTAGCATTCAACCATTTTTCGTATAATTGCTGGGCTAATAGTTTTTATTCGTTTTCAGTTCACACGCGTAAAAATCGGGCGCTTTCTCTACATGTCGTGAGTCAGGGCAGCTTTAGGAGTGTCAAACTCTACCCATTTTCCTTTCCTTTTGGGTGAAGCCCATGTCTATACTTACGGACTCTCTGCTGCCAAATCAGGGGGAGAATGCCCTTTGCGGCCTTCAACCTTCGCAGACATCTTTCCTCGCTTTGCAGAATGACGTTTCCGAACTGGTGACTTAGTGCAACGCACGCTGCCCATTGCTTAGTACATACTTATCTTTTATTTTTCCCTGTCAACAGGCTTCTGATAGTTGCCACCAAGTACAGATTTCAGATAAGGTGTCCCCTACTGACTACTTGGGTGTTATGCACAACCACAATTTGATTTGGCTTCTACATATTATTAAGGTTTTTATGAAAGTGAGAAATCACACGAAAATTCACGTTTACTTGCAGAAAGGAATTATGATGGACAAGTGTTCTTGATAACTTACCAACAAATCAGTGCAGTTATGTAAGCTATTCAAAGAACAGAGAGTATGTAAGCAAGAGAAAGAGGTTTGGCCGAACGTTATTGGGTAATGTGGAACGTTTCAAAATTCCAAACGTCTACAACGTAATCACGCAAAAGACGAATCACCAGTGTTAACGATAATTGGTTTAAAATGCCACTCGTCATTACGTCACGGAGCTATTTGTCGGGGTTTGGGTGATAGTGAAGACAGGCGGTGTGGCCTGGGATCTCGACAATTGTATGTCTTGCGCAATTTACTTGTGTAAACATTTATTCGGATTGCATAATCGATAACGTTCTTTGATTCGCTTGGAAACAAGCCTCCTCCAGCAGCCCACAGATTCTGCTGCACGGCAGCGAAAAGATAGATACGTAAGTATAGATTGGTCGAGGGGATGGAGTTTCACTTGCAGACTCATGGTGAACAGGAATGATGTGGTGAATCACTCAAGTAGCGTTATCGTCAAGACTATGCATCCGAATGTTCGGTAAAGCCGACGGTTGAGTGTAATTATTGCACAATTACTCGTAAATAATGTGGATACAGTTTTCCTCCACAGTGGTAACCGTACCCGTTGTCTTAGTTGCAACCACGTTGAGTTTTAAAGTGGTCCTGCTAGCCATTGTCTCCCACACCCTGAAGACTATCTTTGGGTCCTGTTGGAATGTGCAGCACCAATCAGGGGTGCAAATTTATCAAAATGTACATGACTTTCTGACCAGTTTAACCTACGTTAAACATGGCGTTGTCAACTACCACCTTGGCGTTTATTCAAATTTAAAGCTGAAAAACAAGAGAAGTTTTCTTATTCCGATTCGGAAACAAACGTGTCAGCTGAACGCGTCTGTCTGAATGACAATGGTTTGCTGTTCAGGCATCAGTAGAAAGAGGGAACTGTTCACGTGCCGTTAGAGGGCTGATCCAGTTGTTGATGCTGCGATTCGATCATGAACATATCCGTTAGTAATGGATTATATTTTGGACCATATTTTTACTCAGTCGCTCTCAGCATACGGTTCGCTGGTATCTTTGGCTTGAATATAGTGAGTACTCGGAGGCGGCTTATTCAACCTAGGCGTATGTAAGTTGAAGTGAATATATCGCTAGTTGGCATGTCCTCACAAGGATTTAGCGGTCTTTAGAAAGGAAATCGAACACGACTTATAGGTTGTGACAACATAGGTGATGGCAGATAGGCACATGATGTTGTGTTAACCACTTTGTTGTTGCAGGTTCAAGCGATCTACATAAACAAAAAATAACCTTCAGCGGACGATTGATATGTGGACATTGGGTGGACTGTACAGATGAGCAACGACAAATTAAATCGCTTTAAGTCACTCAAACTGTGTCTGTAACTATCATGTTGGAAAGAATAATTAGATCAACTTACAAGTTGACACTTGCTCACAACTGTTTTGCATTTTTCAGATCCGTGTTTACTACAGATTCGTGATCTGGGAGAACGTCTAACATCTTATAGAATGGTTCTTCGCTTCTCACATTGATGATGACTTATTTTATTACTGAACCGAAAGAAAACAATGAAACGGTTAGCGGACAATGAAGGTTGTCACACGATTGCTCATTGCTCAGGAAAATCCTTAGGCGAAAGGCCGGAAATTCAAATATGGATGTACCGACCAAAGGAATACATAAATATTGCGAAAACAGAATACTCGGCTAGAATAACTCCAAACTTTCAAAAATAACGAATACCGGCGTCGAAAAAAGATGTATTCACCAAGAGCTATATATTATTGCCTCAAAATTTTTTCATTAAATTGCTGCTGGAATAGAAAGATTCTCAGAAAAACATCTGCGAAAAAGAAAATCAGGAGAACAAATTCACAACAGGATAAAATTGCTTGTCTATACATGTGAAATGGAGAATTATACTGAAAAGAACAAGGAGTGCACAGACCAGCTCGCATTCCGACCGTTACGCAGGTTCATTTGTCAACTCAGTACTCTATCTCATCTTGATTGTTTCTTGACCCGTCACGTTAACGTCATTGAATGTCAACCCAGTTAACTATGCATTTGGTGTCTGAATAGATATTTGCCTTGAAATATTGTTTTATGTTGCGAAAATATATTTTCCATTGATATGGGAAATGAGCAACTTGTCTTTTATTCTGAGTTGACATTCATTCAATCTATATGAGCCATTTTTCTGGTCGAACTGGGAAAATTTTACGCAAGTTCAACTTCAGGGTGGCCCTACTCATATGGTTTTCTTAGACGACGTTTAAAACTGTGTCGCCTGATTATTTGCTAATGATATAGGGTTTATATTTTATAACGGCTATTAGAAACACTTCGGTGCATGTAGAGTACTACACCTGAGAGAAATGGAAACGTAAAAACATTACATTTAGTGATCAGTCAAGGGTGGATGGCTTACATCGCACGTAGATATAAGGAATATGCCTGAGTATACATTCATCCGAGAAAATGATGGGATCCACCGGCGGAAGAATTGTGGAACACTCCTAAGAATATCACAATGAGTTTGTAAAATACGACTTAATGGCGAAGGAAATTTGTGAGAATTGAGGTTTACCGAAAACTGCCTGTAACATCGATGTCCTTGTTTGATCACGACAATGTTTATTCTGGTGGAGCAGTACTGATCGACACAAATCACTGAGCATCTAGGCATGTCGATATAAATGCAAAGTTGACAAGATTGCGACGTCTTTGATTTTTAAAGTATAATCGCTAGGTTTTGTGTCAGCGTTCAAAAGCGTGAAATACAATTATTGTATGAGTATTTATACTGTCCATTACTAAACCACTAGTAATGCGAAACCGCAAAAATGTGTGCAAAATTGTTATCAGGTTACTTGGAACATTCTGGGTTAACTTTCACACAGGTAGGCCCAAGCTGTGCTAATTGCTGGGAACTTAGAATACCGCTGTTCAATTTTCACACCTTCGTAAGAGTATTTTCAATCCCTTATATGTTTTGAAAACGTCCGTTTCTGTACAATTACCCTATGGCTAATCACACAGGTTTTCGTGGAGTTCTGTTAGTGTTGTGTGCAATTCAGTGTTCGCACGTGCTACCGTGAGTTATAGAGATTATGTTGACCTAGTTCGGTTCATCTCGTGGTGAGAGAGGATTTCGTTGCATGTCAGCAACTTTAAACACAAAAGTGTTTCAGGCGTCTTTATCGATCCAGTATCACGAATTAGGGGGTTCTCTAGAGGGACTCTCACCGCTTTTATGCAAACTATGCCAGTACACCAATAAGATAGGAAGTTGATGTAGTTTGACAGAGCCGAAATGTTAATTGCGTGTTAACTCGGTTTACTTGTCCATTTAGAGACGGGGAGTTTGTAGGACCTGACCTTGTGTTCTTTCTACAGCCCAAGGAAGAAGTTAGGGATAATACAAACCAATACTGCACAGAAAGAACCTAACTCGTGGAGGCAGTGATAAAGGGGTTAGGTGTGAATATATTAATTGGCGTAACACAAAAAACACTGATGGGTATTAAGGGACTTTGGTTTCCGGATAGACTGAACATCACCCACAATTGATCGCAGCTGTTGCATTCCCATAGACTTTGCAGTTGACCCCTTTCGAAAACAGCCACTAGACTCAAGTTTCGATCTCGTTAGAGGCCGTCAGTAATGCATATACTTGTCACGATCGGGACTTGAGCTCCGACCATGCTTTCATCAGGCAACTGTGTTCACCACTGTGCTATTGACTTCAAAGCGGCATGACCCAGTTGTCTCCTGTGAACGCTCAACCACTTTCACTAGCGAGTAACGCTGTGATTGACTGATCATCTCGAAAGGAGGCGCAGTAACTGTCCTGTTAACCCCAGTTGATGATCCCTCGACTTGAAATCACAGAATTGATTGTCTTGTCTAGCAATATTTTGGTTACCGATGAGGGGTAGAACATTTTGGTGGCCGAATTTCCATGTATGATGGTTCAGTTGTACCCACTGTGAAGTCAATAATACAGTGGTCAACACCGGTTTCCTCGTGAAACGCGTGGCCGCAGTTCTAGCCCCGGCTGTTGCGAGAACGGGCGCTACTGACTTTCTCTAACAAGAGTGAAATTCGAGTTTAGTTCTTGTTTTCGAAGGACGTCGACTGGAAATATATGGGAATGCGACAACTGCGATCAGTTGTGGGTGATGTTCAATCTACATGAAAAAAACAAAAATGGTCATCAGTAAAGAGCTTAACGTGTTTACCGGATATGCACATCAATGCGGCATGGCAGGCAAGTGGGGCATGAATAACCATATTCAGCAGTTTTGGAGCGAGGTCACGTATGTAAACAGCCGTTGAACCCAAATCCATCACAGGAATGCCAATACAATCATTGACGTTCTTACATACATAGCCAACTTCCTTGAAGATATGCACTCCAACTGTGCGTGATTTTCGACTGACTTGCAACATTACAACTACAACCGCATCTTATTGTCAGTGCATTATCTAGTAACGCCATCTAACTAGACCCAGTTGCCATCGTCAATGATTGGCAGAGGAGTTAACGCTTACGACTTCGATAAAGAACCTAAGATGCAGTATACTGTGAGGTGCCTTAGTTACTGTTTTTATTATTGCCCTATGGAAAAAAACTAGTTTCCGGTGCGAAAAAGTTTTATGCTCAACTCCACAAAGGTTACTAGACTGAGGAATACCTTGCGATTCACCCGTGATATATCGTATCACTTTTGATATGTGCACTGGAAAATTCGCGTGAGGGCTTGTGTATGACAGAAATTTAACGTGCGTGCTGGAAACACTTGTAATCGTTCGGCTATTATTCGCCAAGGTGATAGGAGTTTAGCCCGTTCACCCTTGGAGGCTTTTGAAATTGGTTTTTTCAAAGACTGGAGGCTCACGCAAACCTAAAGTGCCAGAGATCTTAATTCGCAAATGTTAACTGCAACATGAGCTCAAGTTCACATATGTAGGTAACGTATACCGTAAACTGGAAAATTTTGACAAAGTGTGTGTGTGTATGTTTGCCATGCTACATTGGAAAACTGAACGATCGGCGAACATCTAGAATACCCAAGATTATGGAGCCCAAGTATTCGCGCACTCCTGAGGCGTCTGATAATAACACGTAATTTGGCCGCCACTAAAAGTGTACCACAAGGCTTCGTGTTATGACTCCTACCCTTTATTCTACTTGTTGCCGAAATCCTATAGCCTGTCAGTTCCCCGTTGCCATTATATGCTGATGTCGGGAACATTCATTGTATAGTAGAAGATGTGAATACAAGTGACAAGCAACAGATTAGTGTGAATATATGTTGCACTGCAGAGCTTCTCCCGTTCAACAGGGCTTAGTATAAAGTGGTGCACATTCGTTAATCGGGCTACACGGATTACTTTTTGAGAAACGGAAAATCTGGGTACCACCAAATGACAGTGTGACTTACCCACGGTTGTCGCAAGCAACGTAAGGCTCTCTCCCAACTCTGTGTTAGTGGCTAAGAAAGCTAGCTAGGTACTCCGGTTATTCACTGGCTTGTTTGGAATGTTTCGCTAACATGTTTACTTCACCAGTGCAACCCAATCCTGTGCTGAGTGTCCGGGCTCGTTCTTAGTTCTTAAAGGGGATCACTCTCATTAAGGAAGTAGAACAGAGAGCTACAAAACAGATTAAGACGTTACGTCCTCCACCCAACTTAGATAGGCTACGCACACCGGGACTTTTCTTAATGCGTTACAGGCATATCAATGGAGATTTAACTACAGTATCCGGGATCCTTCATAAACCCCAGCATCTCTCGAGAAATACATATCGAAAATAGCCATCTTAGAATTAATTCTGTAAAGTCACGGTATCAGACAAGCCGCTTGACTTGCAACGAACATATTTGGTGCCCGGGTGTGTCCAATTTGAGCCAACCCATCAGAATCTGTCGTAGCTGCGTCGTAGGTAGCTAAATTCGAACGAAAACGACTCAGATATTCGGGACACCTAACTGAGCACTCATAAAACGTGAATACCAGAATCGTCGCGGTAGATTGAAATTACTTTCAATTCACTATTCAATTTCACTATTGGTACCCTATGTTGCAGTACGACTGTTGCATACCTGATGAGTGATGGTTGAAATTCTGTTCCCCTTATTGATCCCTGTCCTTCTTTTCACTGGGTATTTTGTTGAACTTCTGAAATACAAACAACGTTCACCTGTGCATCTTCCTTCCAAACCGCCTGACACGAATTCAGGTATAAATAATCATTCTCCGTTTCAACTAATCTGTAATTTTCTTATGAATCGTGGTTCCGTGAAATTAAATGAGTGCCCACCCTACATTGCGGTGATCTACAAAACCCGTGCGACATAAGTTACTCCCTCATATCCCTCAGGAAAAGAAAACCACAAGTGGGTCGTGGACTATAACCTACAAACACTGGCCGCAATAGAACCTCGCCGACCAGTTCATAGGTGACAATTACCACTGATAAAAATATCCCGTATACTACAGAATCTCTTGCGTAGACGTTCATTGTTCCACTAAGGATTACTGAGTAACCAACGAACGTCACGGGTAACCGAGGTGATAATGTCTAAGTGATGTGACCACACCCCTAGTGCACCTGCCTAAAACACACGATTTTGTTGCCCCAGCAATTTTCAGGTTATTCCGTAAATATTCTATGACTTATTGCGTTGACCGAGTATGACAAAACATTATTTGGCCTCATTATCATTTACAGGTAAACTCGCCTGTTAAATACGGACCTTGCAGTGATCTTTCAAAGGGGGTACACAGTTCTGTGTGAAACATGAAGTTCCGCCCGTAATTTTTATCGAAATCGAAACATCAGCAGTGGTAGACAAACACACAGAAATTGTATGTGAATGGCTATAACCAAGAGATGACCGGTCTTCAGATTAAAAGAATACTTATCTGAGCGAGTATAGAGGTCTCTATTACTGGAGTACGACACTGTCGTTGAAAAGCGCGAATACCAAGCGTCCAGGGCCCTCATGCGTATTCTGCCTACTTCTCCCGTCATCGCTCGGGCCATTCAGAATCTCAGTAAGCTATTTTAACCTGAAGTTATTGCAGTTTGTTGGGGCGGCCCCAGTCAAAAAGAACTGTCTGCATCTAGCACTCTGCTGTTTTGCCTGAAGTTGGGTTGCAACGTTTTCGAAGCCCATTCTTTGATTAATTTGGTTTGTGTATGGCTTGGCACAAAGATCTGCAACAAAGAAGTTCAGCAGGAGAACGACAAATTCACAACAGGATAAAATTGCTTGTCTATACATGTGAAATGGAGAATTATACTGAAAAGAACAAGGAGTGCACAGACCAGCTCGCATTCCGACCGTTACGCAGGTTCATTTGTCAACTCAGTACTCTATCTCATCTTGATTGTTTCTTGACCCGTCACGTTAACGTCATTGAATGTCAACCCAGTTAACTATGCATTTGGTGTCTGAATAGATATTTGCCTTGAAATATTGTTTTATGTTGCGAAAATATATTTTCCATTGATATGGGAAATGAGCAACTTGTCTTTTATTCTGAGTTGACATTCATTCAATCTATATGAGCCATTTTTCTGGTCGAACTGGGAAAATTTTACGCAAGTTCAACTCAAGGGTGGCCACGAAAATAAATGACGATTTACGGGACAGTTTTAGGTAGGTTTTTCTGACATCTTAAAATACAGTAAGAATTTTTGTTTGCTGGTCGAAAATATTCAGATTTGCTACCTCAACTTTGTGTACGTTAATCTTCGAGCGGTTCTTGCATCTTTGATGTTTGCAGTGAGTTAATTCAACCGCTGTCATTCCTATTCCGCTAGTCAGTTGTATTCGTTCACTCCTTTACCAAGAAGCAAATCTAGCTTCCGCGAGTCTATGCCGGAACAATTTCACCTTCTTCAAGTATGCAGGTGTGTTTACATTATGTGTCAGCTTTCCAGCTGGAAAGGAAATGTGTATACCTTAAATATTGTCGATGTGATCTGGCCTAGATTAAGGCTATTCGGCTACAAATACAAAGACTATTTTGAATGGGCCTGCAAACTACACTTCACAAGTCCAATCTCGTGTCCACGAGAAGTTCAGTGCAGTTAAAGAGGATATGTGTGGCTCAGGATGTACTTGCAAAAACTGTGCAAATGCAACCACTGAAACCACACATTAGAAACGATCATTTCTTACGACTTTGTAATGCAATACGAGTTGATCGAATTGTCGCCGATCTAGGAAACGAAAAGTGGTAACCACATATTCACCACAACTGGGCAATTTTAACAAGTTGGTCTTATCCAGTTGACTGATCATTTTATTCTGGGACACTCCTTCGGCCGCGGTCAGCGCTACTGTTTCAACGAAATTGTCTGAATTTAAAACAGGAGTTCTCCCGTATAAGAAGACACACCAGTCCGAATGGATTAGCCAAAAAGTATTTGCCGCCTCATTCAAACACACATCTGTACGATGTACATTGTCATGCATCCTAAGAAGTGTGCTGCGTGATAGAAAAACACACACACAAAGCGACACATAAAGTTCGACAATCACAGCGTCAAATCATAGAATTCAGATTGTGGAACCAACTCTAAACGCGATACACAGGTTCCCATTTACTATAAACTCAACATGTTCGCTGTTACAGTTCCACCTGTCTGGTGCACTGGCCTCCTCAACGATTAATCTGTCTTCTTCATATGTAATTGGGAATTCCGCTATAACAGTTAGTTACATTCACAAAGTCTGTGTCTCTCTTTGATATCAACATCTGCCCAATGGGTTTAGTCGCAATCGTAACCAAATACGACTGTGATAGACATAGGCAGACTGAACGGAACTACTTGCTCACGGTTTGAGATACAAGCCAGAAATGGGCAGAAACAAGTTGGTCAAGGGAAATTTTGTTGATCATCAGGCTGCAGACGTTGGGCTGAGACAGCGAATTCCAACGGAAACGAAGTCGCATGAAAATCGGCAAAGTCGTCGAGGGATTTTAGCTATACACCACACCTTTGTGATACAATCGAAAACAGTAGTCCGTCACCTGAACTCAGTTATGCATCTACTTGAATCTTAGAAGCGCTGCGGGATAATTGTGGTTTCACATCACCCAACAACTCACAGTACACCTCTCCCGCTCGGAATACCACGACACAAACATTCGGAGTGCACGTGGAAAATGCAATTGTATGAGCTCACAACTAACTCAACAGCAACCACTCACCTATGTCCAAATCTAACCAATCAGATCTAACCATATGTGCTGATTTTCATACAGAACAACCGCTAAATGCTATAAATGGTCCAATCTGTCCGAGATATTCAGGGTACAAGCTTGGGTCTCTTTGGTACGATGTCCCACAACGCGGTTCTTATGCTGATTGTCCTGCTATTCGGCCTGGCGTCTGTCACGGGAAAATTGTTCTACGAAAGTTGTTGTAAGTGACCAAAATGGGAGTTGCACCATTTGCAATTGTGCTTGTTACGCTCATCCTGTAAACGATTTCTATGCCATGTTTATTTTGTAACGTTTATTCTGTTTTGCACGTTTAATATGGTTGCACCACTGTAACATCGTGAATAGTACGCACACGTTTTCACTGTCCAAACGACATACTCAGCCATGACGAGCATAATTCATAATCGGTCTCTCTTTTCATTCTCTGCTACACTTATGTTTCAGCTATGGGTGTCCAGTTGAAGAAGGTTACGCTCAATGACTGTGAACAAGAAGAAGAAATATGTTCACTGGATCGGAATGAGACGATGCGGCTTAAAATCAAGTTTCACACCAGTGAGCAAAACCTTCTATCCCCATGTGACTTAACGCAAACTGATACCTTGAATCGTAGTGCAAGCCGGTCACATGTGCTCACATGTACTGTCGTAACGCTAAGAAGTAATGCAATCTGTTGTTTACTCTCTCCTTCCGATGTTGTTCGGCGTACAGTTTTATGGCACATATAGGCTGTTGTTGCTCAGTTGTGGATCATCCATCGGGAATATTACTGTGCTTTAACTTCGCTCTGTAATGGTACATCGACCATACACCTTTCACTTTGTAATCATGATTCGGCTGTAACTGGGAGCATAAAATTATTCAAATGCGTCATTAATGATGCCATTCATGACTCTTAATGGTTACGACTTCGAATTTTCAAGTACACAGTGCTACCAGCGTAACCCAAACTTTTCAGAATGACCAACTTTAGTTCTTGGATATTTTACTAGATTAAAATGGAAGTGATTACAGCCGATTTGCATGACCGTATGCTGAACCACAGACATCCGATTTTTTTCAATAGAGCGCAGAGTCATGGGTGGTACCCCGAAATCTTGTGTGAAAAAAAGAAGTGGAAGACAAGTGTGTTCGGACCTGACTGATTCACGTGCGAATATTTGCAAATCAATTATACCCAGCTGTCCACTCCTAAAAGATAGGACCTACACTTATAAACTGACCGACAAGGCAACAAGTTTCAAGGTGAGTGCACACAACCAATCTTTGGAAATCTCAGTCACATCACACATTCTTCATAGACTACTTAAGTTACCAGTTTAAATTCTGACAATAGTGGTTGTACTTATCGTTAAGCTATCTCGTTTATCCTGATTTGCTTTTGCTTGACGCCCTTCGGAAACCCCATTTTTTGTTCTTCTTCAGTACAACGGTAATGTACTTTTCCAGCTGAAGGACATGCAGAATAAGACATTCCTATGTGTGAAGATCGCTGTGGACGTGAACTGATGTCCGACAACTTTAGTGCAAATATTCTGTAATATTTTCACTGGGATTTTCAATTACACTAGTTTTTCTTCCTGTGACTTGCTCCATGTACAACAGGGTGGGACAGAGCAACTGGTTCGGACACACTGACCTGTAAATCGCACTGTTCCAAAATCAGCTAATCTCAACTCGCAGCTGCAATGGAACATCATACACCCGCAATGTAAGCTATTTAGTAGGTTTTCAGTGTGACAGTTCGCCTGCACAGTGAATGTGTACACACTTCAAAATGTTAGCAGCGCTGTAAGCTGACTCTGCCACAAATATTTACTACAATTTTAGGTAACCCTGTGAATGACAACAGGTACCACCCAGTCGCCCGGTTGGTTCGCACATACTTCACTTAGAAACACCGACTAAATAGCGCACGTATTGTGTTTATGATTTTGAGAGCGATCCTAATTAATTCACATTATCTTTGCGTAAAGCTTAATCCATACAACCTAACGAATGAAGTAAAAAGCTTCAGCAATACGCTTATGAATATATGCTTGTCATAGATTGTAGATAAGTCGCGTTTAACTAATGCAGAGTATATCTTTAGTAAAACGTAACATTTCTAACTACGTACAGTGTGTTCATGAAGTTCAGCGCGTAGTTAAGGATAAAAGTAAATGGGTTAAATTTGTGTCCAACCGCAAGAAAATGGATGGACTGGTCAATGAGGTGTCCGTGATCAGTTATCCCTGAAAGTTTTAATTAATCTGGCTTTCTCATTGGTGCATGTTGGAATGTTGACTGTGGATCTCCGACATGAAGCCCTATTTTGAAATGTCTCTGATGATATCGGAGTTGCAAAAATTCGCAAGTTACCCTTTTGAGGATTCCTTTGGGCACCTGCTGCACCAACATTTCGTATGCAAAAATAACGGTTCTTATAAAAATGGAGGCGTGCTTAATTGCCTGCATGACGTCAATGATCTAGGGAGGAACAAGCTGACTGATTTCTCATTGACCTAGCCCGTCAATGCTCAGCTGCCTAAATCAAGAAGCCACTTCGCTTCGCGCGCAACTTGACACTGACAAGTTACGCATTTCTAGCAATAACTAGTTCCATTCGAAGTGCGAGCTGGTGTCGACAGAATCCAGTTCATAATGAATTTCGTACGCTTGTGGACGGAATTCGATAGTGATTAGGTGATAACCGATGGACTATCGATCGTAACAGACATTCTGTTTCTTTGCGTCCTAACCGTTATCAGGGTTATAAGTTTTTATCATTTTCCCAATATTTTAGTAGGTAGAGATTTGAGGTCAGAGGTCTTGCAACAGTTGTCGTTCCTTGAAAATTAGTTTTGTTGCATCCAATGCTTTAAGCAATGGGATGAATTTTTCCCGCATTAAAATGGATGAAAATTTTCATTCAGAAAGTCATAAATATAGTACGCACTCAAAGTCTGTGAATGACTGTAGCCTCAGGTCCAAAGAATCTCATAGTTATTCTAGCCGAAAAACATGTGGATAAAAAATTGGTCACAGCACAAGAAAAGCCAGTTCAGCATAAGCTCAGTTGCTACGGATTTATCGTTAGTTTAATTAACTCAGTTAGTTCCTTTTAGACGCTTGAACAAGAACGGCCAAAACTCGGGAAGTGGTAGATACAAACAACTCGTATTGACTCCTTGGTACTAAATTTACTACAACATGAATCAGTTTTTTATACCGTTGGAGGGGTGGATAGTGAGTCATTGGCATAGGAAGTCACGGAACTCACGGTTGGGTGAGATTCACGAAAAGTTAATTCCTGAACACACAAGGCAAGTCAAGTGATTGTAGCCACCCCAGTAAACTGCAAACATTTTGGACTAGAGTGATGGAACCAGACTTTAACTGGCTTAATCGATGATGTCACCAATAGTTGGGACGTGTCTAGCGACTGCTTACGCTGGTTGTTCGCATGCTTCAACGATATTGCCGATCTTCCGTGATACAAAAACCTATATCCAACTACACATGTATTTTTCGATCCAGAGATCAAGCGTCTCCTCGGTTCTGCTTATACAGCTCTTCGCAGTTACATATAAGTCGATAGACGTTGTAAGGTGGCGCCGACGTGCTGATCGCCCTGGATGGAAGGCGCAGGTAGTTCCTGCGTCCGAGTCAATACGGAGAGTTTGACCGCAATATTGGTTTAAATATTACATTATGTTGGTCTTTACCTAATTTGATGCACGGTAACTATCTATCCAGACGGCGGTTTCGTTGGACTACGTGCTTTTTGGCGTAACCAACAGTTATAATATAAATATGTGCAAGTCCATTTCTTGTGCAAAGCTGTCCTGTGCACAGGTTCGTCTTGGTCGTGTGAATAATGTATTCACCAGTGTGCGCTCATAATGGACCGTCATGAAACTATTAAATTTTAGCACTGACTGGATCATCTGGATTTTCTATAGACAACTCTTTTAACGGAAGCTTTTCCAGACGACTCAGGGGTGTGTCTTGAAACGACAAACGGTTGTCGATTTCAGATTCACATACCACTTTCAGTTTGGAACTGTAAAAATTGAAGAGCCTCACTAGGTCATATGTTGTCCGTTTGGAGTAAATAAACACTCGTGCACAATGCTTACAGTTAGACAACCTTGCTATGGCAGTGGTTAACTTTCAATAGGTTTTAACAAAGAAAGTCTGTTAAGATGGGTCTTAGTTGGCTTCCTATTGCCGCCCAATCTATTTGACAGTGGCACCGATCAAGAAGACGGAAGCCAACACTTATGGCATGCAACAGCAAGTTTTTCTCAAAATGTTGCCAGGAAAGACAGAGTGATGAGGTTCGTTTCAGCAAGGTCACAGGTATAATCAGCAGTCTTCTGTAGACATTCAAGCACAGTGGCTGAAGGTCTGCAGAGCAATCCAACTCCTTAGCAAGACTGATGTTATACAGTTTATACGAGTGCGTTTGCAATAAGTAGTATCATGTTGTATTCAACAAAAGTTCGATAATACAACCTCATGGACAGCGAAGATGTGGGGGGCATGTTTGTTATCAGCAACGTAGAGATTGATTCAAAAAATGTTTCGGATGACGACTGTCCACCAAACACTTCTTAACCCTTAAACAATTTAAACGGACCCCATGCCTGTTCGTCAAGCATTTTAAAATTCTCCTTTTCCAGTCATATTTATTTGAAATGCATTCAATAACTTTTTTCTCGACCAATTAAATATGCATTCACATATGATGTACAGAATAATCCAGTTCACTCTCTTGCATGCGAACAACAAGACTTTCTTTTTCGAGTTCCGATTGAACAATGTGTCTAAGACATTTCACTTCTAGATCACAAATTTGATTCCGGAACCTTATTCGAAAATTCTGCAGTATCGATTCACACCTTTTAAATCAGGTGTAGACGACGGAATAAACAACAAACTGCAATCTACCTGTCAACATATTTTTCTCGCGCACAGGACATTCCTCTTAGGTGGTCAACAACCCCTACTGAATCTTGCAGTTGGTCAAATCAACAAACACTATGAGGAAACGATGAAGTTCAAGTCAGAGGCCGCACTACGAGCAGTGTGCACGGCTTTGCTTGAGAACCTATATTCTGGGTCGGGTTTGGAAAAGATATAATGGTTAGTTGTGATCCTGCAGAATAGAGAAATGTTTATCGATCTGAGCTAACAGAGCAGTTTGTCTGTCACCTGTAGAGACGATCGGACAATACCAGTCTTACTCACAGATGAGTGTTACTGGGCGTTCAAATGTGATAGTCCTGTAGTGTCTAATGTGGTAGGAAGGACGCACTGGTTAACACGGCTGCCTCATGGAAGTGTGGCCGGAATTCATTTCCCGGGTAACACTAATGTACGGCAAGAACAAGAATGCAGCTCGAACATAGCACTCATTTAATAACGGGTCGGCTGAAAATCTCACAGGAACGTGAAAGCCGCGAACGGTCATGAATCATATCCCATTCGTGTTAACCGAAATCCCATCCTACTCAGCAACAATCTCAAGGTAGCTGACAGGTACAGGTTACGAATCTAAGACTCGACTGGTCTCGTCGTATTCACCAGTGAACACATCGTAAAAGTGCCGTTTTTTCCGAGTACTAACAACCAACTGGAAGCGATTTTGAGAGGTGCCTCTGAGGTAGTAGCTAAGTTGAGGCAGTGGAATTTGGGAAATAAATAACGCTGCTTATATCAGAAGAATCGAGAAAAACTTCATGTCAATCAGATCCAAAGTTTCAGATGCACCAAAACGTGACGGATCACCACAAATTCGTGATTACTTAGTTATCATGGCTGTTCACAACCAAAGCTGACCCCTATGGATTTTATAGTGGGTTCGAAAGTAACTGTTCCTAAACGACGGATAAGGTCAGATCATGTAAAATTCACAGCATGTGTGTATAGTTCAATGAGAAAATGGGTAGAAAATTATCCCATGTGTTGAAGAGAGAAGACGGCGAAGAGGGGAGCAGTTATTTGAAGTCGTAGGATTTGTTGTTGAAAATGGACGGCAGGAAGGTGGAGCTTTACCTGTAGATTATTAATATTTGGTCGGCGGGAGAAGAAATGAACACCACAGTGTCGCTGACAGAGGATGCATTTTACGTGCTACAATAATCACGTATTCACTGTGATTCGTTTGCGTTGCTAGCAATCAGGAGGCGAACCAGCGGTAGCGATTCACGTGCGTGCCATTTGATATATACATATACTGAAATAACTGGGGAGTGTGGCCATGTTTTCTAGCTGTTCCGAATGGGAATGTTCAGAGCAGGCTGATTCAGCCATGAGGCGGGTTTTCTTCTAGATTCATCTAACTCATGATTCACGACAAGATTAGTAGTAAGCGTCGGCTGTAAGAATGTGCAAAAAAGAAAAGCTGATGCTATTGAGAAGCGCGAGGAGTAAAAGTGGTTTGGTACCCGGATTCAAACAAGAGCTCAGACAATTATTTGGTCGCGCAGAATACTACAGTCAGGATGCATTGGATTTGAACACAATGGTTGCCGTCGTTAATGTTATTAGGACAAATCAGAAGATTCTGTTGAACGAAGCATCTAACTGGTCTGTGCGAAAAATAACAAACAGCTGGCAATAAACTTGAGTGGCGACGAACTCTCCGTTGAGGATTCAGAAGCGATGAAGAAGGCCGGCGCACCTACGACTCTCCTGTATTGTCACAATACAATACGCTTCTCGTGGCGCCCATTTAAAGAGGTTTTTCGCGATAACCGCCCCATGGAATAGCAGCGTCTATCACTGCTGAACACCAGACGAACAACCGATTGGTAACGTGATCAAGCGCTTTGCGGTAACGATGCTAAACTTGTAGGTTGCGGAACATAACAACAGGTCACGTGGATTCCTTTCGAAAAAGCATTACGGAGCAGTTTTTAACGGAGATGAGGAAATCAATTGCATATCAACAGCAGCACTAAAACCTCTTTACACGGATGGCCACTGCTTGAATTTCCGATGAAGAGGGCTTAAATTTTGCGAACACAAGCTGTCGTTTCACAGGGACAATACTGAGTAAACAACAAATGCGAAATATATCTGAAGATAACTCAACTTAGGCGTGCTACCTGACGGGAACCGCAAAAGCGTACAAAATCACCCCATTTGCCGCAGCTTTTTCAGCCATGTTTACAAGCCGGATACGTCTGGTATTATGCACGGTGTCAGCTACAACCATGAGGATGAAAAATTTAATGAGTTGTCGGCGATGTGGGAAGAGGACGCTGTATCGTTCTGATGTGCAAGCTGTCAGTTTTCCTATCAAGCACACTCGATTGTTCCACCGCTGATAACTTAGCCCTGGCATAGTTGAAAACTCGGTTACAGCACGACTTCACTGTATCCTCGATAAGTGGTGTTCCACGATTGTGATCATTTTCTATTCCGGATATGAGTTGCTCTGCTAACATCGCTTATTCAAGTACACACTTTGAGATACTCGTATAATCGTGTCTTTGGGCTACTGAGATGAGATGGGACATAAATTGATCCGGCGGTTCCTGGCCGAAACGAAAAAAGCTGAATTATTTTGCAAGAACATTCTTTCTGGATCTGCTTACCCGACCGCAAATTTAGGAGTGTAGTTCAATTAAATTTGTGATTTCAGTGCAACTGTTTCCATGTGACGTGGTCCTTTGCTGCTCAGCAAACGACAAAGCAGCTTTGAGTTCCGACTCCCACTGTATGTAGTACTGGACAACAGCAAGTCCAGGTAGTTTGCGAATGTAGTTTTCTACTGAAATCAGTCGGTTGCAGTTGACTGTAATACATCATAATGCCCCAACTGTGCACGGTAGGTTGCAGATTAAACGCCGTGACAGAAC
>QNGE01006261.1:5788-18606 GCA_008508345.1 Paragonimus westermani | reverse complement strand
CCAACATCGTGTCGAGA
Organism: Paragonimus westermani; assembly: GCA_008508345.1. Taxonomy (NCBI): domain Eukaryota; kingdom Metazoa; phylum Platyhelminthes; class Trematoda; order Plagiorchiida; family Troglotrematidae; genus Paragonimus; species Paragonimus westermani. The sequence continues at coordinate 18,589 of QNGE01006261.1, read as the reverse complement.
TGTTCCTCTGAATGTTGGAAAAACCACGCCTCCGATCTGGCCGTCTGTCGTATTTCGCCTGCCCTGCCTCGCCCGTTGGTCCGATCTAGTCGAGCGATGACTCATCCGGTCGCGCACGTTGTCCTTGATCCGATCGCGGCAGGTTTTCGAACGTACCTCCCCCCACGTTGAGGTATTCGGCCGAGCGTTCGAAAACTCGCACCCCCGACCTGGCAATGCACCACAATATGACATGCAAGCCCGCCGTTTTTGCTCTGATTGTCCGTTACACTTGTGGACTAAGTTTTGCGTAACGCGAACGCACCGGGGAACAATGTTCTTCCGAAGTAGAGGTTTCAAAATAGTCTGCAGAACGGCGTCAACAACATAGCAGTACGTTTCGCCACATAATCCAAATTCAGTCCTTGCGCGCTTGTTGGTTTTGAGTGCGCGTTACACTAAGGAATACTTTAAAACTTCCCCTCAAGGCAACTGTAATGAGTCCGTGACTCAATGCAAACTTTCAAAATGAATGTGGAGGCGCAGTCAACAGTTTAGATAGGTAAGGTTCGAGTCCGTCCAATGCCAAGATATTCTGCAATTGTACCTACCTCAACTTATCAAACCTTTCAAATCACACATCAGTAATAGAATTTAAATGCTTAACAATGGCGTTGATGGGTTCTGGTGTGAACTAACTGAGAAATCTTGTCGATGCAGTCAATCCCGAGGATGATTTGGTGGATTCTATATGACACAGTGGGTTGGGTTATTAACCAAGACCAAATGTCAAATTTCTTAGCTTCAAGTCGATGAAACGCTTGCTGTGTTTGAGTATGTTGGTGCGAGTCCCGCTGAAGCCTAATTCTTTTACAATGGATCTTCTCCCAAGGACATTAATTCATGAACTGACAATGTTCTCGGTCCACAAGAATCAGAGCGTATTTGCTGATTTAACATGCTTTGGTTTAGTAGTGGTCATAAACGGAATTGCATTACCAATCAGTGCGGATAATGCCAGTTAACGTAAAAGCAGAATGCGACCTGTTTTGTGCACTGAACGGATGTCCGTCAAAAATGAGTTTCGTGCAACAGAGTGAGACACCTATAATCAATAACCAACTACTTGAAAACGAACGAATGCTTGTCGTAGACGTGAGTCAGCCAACAAGAAGGGGTGGTGATGGTGAGTGGACCTTTATTTCACACACCAACCGGGTCGTGGGAACGTAAAGCACGTTTGATCATGTCACGGGTTATCGATTGGTTCGGTGACTCACGTTTCGATGTTGACTTGTTCGAATATTGATCAAAGGACCCAGTCAATTTGCATTTGTGAACTCACACAATAGCGCAGACCATTTGACTCATCACTTTCAAATGAATTCAAGACATTTCCGTGGAAGGTCGTCAGACATGTCTCCTACATCTTTCAAGTTGACCACCATTCACAATCGATCGCAGCGTTCGCATTCAGATAAAGTTTGCAGCCAGCCTCTTTCAACAGGAGAAGCACTAGACTGGATACTATATGGCGTTGCGATGTGTGCGGCAACGAATGCGCTGGCTGTTTGGGGCTACTAGGTCACCAACGTACTCATAGTGCTTTGTTCGCGAAGTGGCGACGAGTACGTTAGTCTTAGGTAGGTTATATCAGGATATTTATTCCAGTTCTGTTAATGACTGCATCGGCCAACAACCTGATCACTGACAGTTAATCCGCTCTTCTTTTCAGAAACTTGAGTGTCTGNTGTTTGGGGCTACTAGGTCACCAACGTACTCATAGTGCTTTGTTCGCGAAGTGGCGACGAGTACGTTAGTCTTAGGTAGGTTATATCAGGATATTTATTCCAGTTCTGTTAATGACTGCATCGGCCAACAACCTGATCACTGACAGTTAATCCGCTCTTCTTTTCAGAAACTTGAGTGTCTGCCATCCCCTACCCATTCATTTCTCCAGCTTTGTTGGCGCACTGTATGATGAATGGTCTGTCGGGCTTCTCGTAGTTCAGTGAGAATTTTGTTTTTCATTCTTGTTGTCTCTATACTTAACTTCCTTATACTCTGCTGCCTCTTGTATTCCACCTCACAAATCTTTTTTCCCAGTTAAGATCTCGTCATTGCAGCCTCTCTCTGTTTAGTTTCCGAGAGATAACAGTTTCCTTTCCCTATCAGCCAATCGATTGGCTAACCAGCATTGGCTAGCTGGACAGAAAGGCCCCACTGGCACACTTCCCGGTCGTATTCCTTCGGGTTTACACTGGATATGCGGTGTGTGGGTCATTGTGACAGGCTAATCCGAATAGGATGCCGCCTGCCGTGTGTGTGTGTTCATTTCGGACATTCACTAGCCGCTCATCCTCCCCGTTTGAGCAACCATGTGATAAATTAGACAGGACGATCGGTGGGTACGCTGATTTATCCGCCTGCTTTCAATTTACGCCTGCGTGTGCAAGTAACATTTGCGTGAGTTTAGTTCACTCGTACTTCTGGACTTACGGGATAGAGCATTAACCAAGATGCTGACTATTACACTCAGGAACTGTAGTCTTTCAGTTTACCAAGGAAGCTGCTATTTTCTACCCAAATAACGTTCCGGTTTGTGTACCGTACATTTTGAGGGCACAGCTGCTTTCCTGAGAGCTTGTATGTTCGAAACGATCGGCCAACAGGCTCAGAGCGAATCTGTAAGGCATTTTATCTCGCCATTTACACAGGGAACCCAGGATCTACGGTACGACGGTCGAAATGACGTTTCGTTCGAGGCCATCATAACGGGGTTTGAGCCTCAAAGTTCTATACGTTCCTATCGGATGTATCTCCAAATGATGCGTCGAAGTGTTGGAACAAGATGGCAGAGGCACATAGTACTATACTTCTGTAAATTTAGGCCACGTAAAGTGACGGCATAACTTTGTTGCAACAACTTATTCAACATTTGTACACACTTCATGTGCTATAAGGGTTATTCAGCCAAAGATCGCCTCGTAACTTTCCAAACTACCGTGTGTTCATTTGTTCCGAAAGCAGTTGTTCCCGATGGGGAAGACGTATGTGACCAATTGGTATGTTGTCAACAACACAATTGTTCTAGTCACCTTTAGAGTCTTTGAAATCCACGGCCCTGTCTCCTTCACCCTACCCCTTTCAACATTTTGTCAGTCGGCTACCTTTCTCGATTACTGTATGCTGAACCTTGCGCAGTTTTGTATTTTATGGAATGCAATTGTAATCGCGTCTACGTTCTCACAGCAATCAACAACCACCAAGAGGTAAGCAATCCGACTTCGGACGATGTCCCACCTTCTAAACAAATGTAGGAAATTACTGATGAGTAGTCTGGGATTTGGTTTATTTTCAAGTTNTTCGGCCGAGCGTTTGAAAATTCGCACCTCCGACCTGACAATCCACCACAATTTATATTAATTTTCTGCAGCTCTGTGACGAAGTTTGAGATGTTCAGTAGGATGCAGCTAACAGTTTTGTATCTACCTTATCCAATCCCCTGCCGAATCCCAACGGATATTGATAATGCTGCATTACACTGCCGTAATTTACCGAAGAAGGCGTTAGCAACGAACCACATGAAATTGTCGGGATCGAAGTCTGTCGAAAACAGACTAACGTTAATAATGTGTTAAAGCATGATCAGAGGGAAAGCTTTCGGCGTTGACTGTTGGAAAATATCAGGACTAAACGTATTGGTCCACCGCTACCAACTTGAAAATTTCGGAACTCAATCCGGACGCTTAATTGGCCCCTAATCCAAAAAGTAATGACAACTTGCATTTAATTTTACCCGATTAACAACCAAGATGACATAACTTGTGAGTACTGAGGGGTTTGTTTTATACCAATTAAACCCCACTCACAACTTACCGTAGCTATCGCACCGCGATAGACCTTCCACTTAGCCTCCTTCGGAAGGAACCACCATATTCGAGTATCGCTTCTGTTAAAGCTCGTCACCAGTGCACATCCTTACCATGGGCGAGACTGCAACTCCCGCTACAACAACCGTGTTGATTACTACACCATGGATTTCCCATTAGGCACGACTAAATCAGCCGATGCAAACTCTCAGCCACATTTGACTGTGATTTGATTTCCCAAATTTCCCGATATCCTCGACATAAGACGAGGTAATTGTCCTGAAACTGCGACGACTGAGACTTTCCTCTTTGTGTGCTGCACACAGGGACCGCAAGTGCCCAGAGATACCAGAGGTTAGCCGTGTCAGATAATCACAAAATTGGATATATGCGATGACGGATCCTTAGTTGCCTGGAAAAATATGCGACCGGTTTGGAATACATGGTTCGGGAGGACAATCATGAGGTGCTGTATATCAGAGGTGTTACATACGAGGAGTCTGCGTATGGAAGGATGAGCTTTTTACACCATACACTGTGCACATTACTACTTATAAAAGAACACTTTAGCCGAAATCTTAGAACGTGCCGCTTTATCAGTTTCCGAAAGGGCACGAATTTTCACACGCTTGAGTGTATTCACCTATTACCAAAATAAGAAGGTATTTTCTGAACGAGAGAGCGCGCGTTGCATGTGACTAGCGGTTTGGACAATAAAGATTGTGCTTTATTGGACGCCTTCTCGCTACACTGGTGCTGTGCCTTGAACACAACGCAATGAAGTTGCCTCGGCCAAATCAGTTTGCGGACGGAGATGTGGAAGACTGGCTGTCAGAATTTGAGGCGATTGCGGCGTGCAATGGGTTGAAAAGTGAACCACAACTTTTGACAGCATTGGGAACGCTGCTCACTGGACGCGCGAAAGCTGTCTATACCTTGAGCAAACAGACAAAGGCCGCAACAACATATCAAGAAACACGGGCCGCACTGATTCACGAGTTTACAAAGGAAAGAGACCGACAACGAGCAATGGATCAGTTTTACGGCTCCAGATTTTGCGACACTCAGGACCCCATGGTTCACTATCAATATTTATCACGACAGTTGACGCTGGCCTTACCGGAGGCAGACGAGAAAACGAAAGACAGATTGGTGAGGGAGCGGTTTATCCAGAGTTTGCCGCCGGATTTGCAGGATAACATTCGAATGGCCGAGTCTTGTGGGATCACGGACACCGAACGGCTTGTCGAAATTGCACAACGCCAACCCATGCGGACACAAGTTGGACGGCTGGAAGTCACGGGGCTCGAACAGAAGTTGGAGCAGCTGGAGAAGTCACTGGAAGGGTTGAAGATGAATGCGGAACCAAGAAGAGGACAAGTCAGACGAGCACGTGAACAACCTCGCCGTAAAAAGTGTTTTGTTTGTAATGGGGTGGGACACTTTGCCCGCCAGTGCCCTAACAGACGTCTTTATCCTTGTTTTTCGGTGGTAACGGGTTATCATGGGGGCATCCCACGAGTAAAAGTTTTGGTTGAGAGGGAACAAAAGAGTGCGATAGTAGATACGGGAGCGGGTGCATCGGTTACAGAAAGAGTCCCAGGATTGCCCGTTAAGCCCGGTAATTGGCATGTAGTTACGATCGGAGGGACGAAGTTAAAGGTACTGGGGACACAGAATGTTGAGATCCAGATAGGTAGTGTCAGGCTGCGCCACGCAACGTTAGTGATTGACAATGTGAAGGAGACAATAATAGGCGCCGATCTGTTACGTCGATTGAAAGCCAGCGTAGACCTGAAGAGAAACGAGTTGCGTGTTGATGGCGATGTTGTGAGGTTGCATCGTGAAGATACCAAGGATCAGTGCCGAGTGGGCGGCGTCTCGATGAAGTCCCTGCCAGAGTGTCCGATCCCAGCCATCAGGCAGTGTGTTAGTGAGTTTGCACACTTGTTCACTAACGCGGATGACCAATACGGGTTCTGTGGATGGATGGAACATACGATAGACTTGCAGCCAGGTGAGGAGTGCAGACCGGTGTATCGGAGAATTCCATTCAAGTTGATTCCAGAGGTGGAAAAGCAGTTGAAGGAGATGCTGGAAAAAGGGATCATCCAAAGGACAAGCAGCCCATTTTCGTCACCGGTCGTGTTGACGAGGAAGGCGGATGGAACCTACCGATTCTGTGTCGACTTCAGAGAGCTTAACCGAGTGACGATCAAAGATGCTTTCCCGATGCCGCAGATGGAGGAGATATTTGCGCACCTACACGAAGCTAGAGTACTATCCCTCATTGATTTGCGTTCCGGTTACTGGCAACTGCCAATGGCACCGAAGGACAGAGCGAAGACTGCCTTTTGTGTGAACGGACAGCAGTACGAGTTCCTGAGGATGCCGTTCGGTCTGTGCAATGCTCCAGCCACCTTCAGACGTCTCTTGCTTCGCATTCTGGAGGATCAGGAAGGAGTAACCGTATACGGAGACGACATCGTTGTATTCTCCCAGACAGTGCCGGAACACGTAGACAGACTGCGGGCAGTGTTGCGGCGGATCGACGCAGCTGGCCTAAAACTGAGTAGTAAGAAGTGCCAAATAGGCCGCAGTTCAATCGTTTGCTTGGGACACACGGTTGGTAATGGAAAAATCCAACCACTGCCAGAGAAATTGACAGCCATCAAGAACTTTCCAGCACCGAAGTCTAAGCGGCAACTGAGGTGTTTCCTCGGAATGGTCGGTTACGACTCAAAATTTACGCCAGCGTACTCTCAGAAAGCATATCCACTGTTCCAACTGCTGAGGAAGGACAGGAAATTTGTATGGACCGAGGACTTGGAGGTGGCTTTAAACGAACTCAAACGGGAGGCTGCCAGCATTCGACAGTGCCTGATGATCCCAAAACCGAATGAGCCGTTCACGGTGTCAGTTGACGCGAGTGATATCGAAATCGGGGCGGTTCTTCCGCAACCGTTGGGAACAATCGAGTATGCTAGCCGAGTACTAACGGAAGCAGAGAGAAAGTATTCCACAACGGAGAAAGAATGTCTGGCTATCGTCTGGGCGCTGGAGAAATGGAGGACCTATCTGATTGCGACCACCTTCCATATCGAGACCGACCAGAAGCCCCTGATCTGGCTGCAGACGTCGAAGGATCAGCGCGGACGAATGGCGCGCTGGGCACTTCGGTTGCAAGAGTTCAACCTTACCATCGGACATGTCAACGGCACAAATAATAGGGTACCCGATGTATTGTCGCGACCGATACAGGTAGGTGAGCTGCCAACTGAAGCCATACCCGTGAACACGGCATTGGCAGCCGATAACGACATCTCGGCCAATCAGCAGCAAGACCCTGGAGTACGCGAAATATGTGGTATCAGCAGCAAGACCCTGGAGTATACGAAATATGTGGACATCTACTGGCAGGGACGTAACCCGAGAGGTTGAATTCAGGACTGAGCGAACTGTTACAAATCTGGGACCGGCTACACCTGGAGAACGGCCGACTCGTCATCGATGTGGAGGTCCAGTGGAGAGTTCGACCTCGGAGATTGCTATTTATTCCAGCAGACCCTAGGGAACATGTGATTCGGCTGGCGCGCACAGGTGTTCACATAGCACAGGGTTGACCAGATAGGGCAGAGAGGAAACCATCTCAGGGGGAGGGAGGCACGCGCGGTAGGGGCAGCAAACCATGTTTCTGTAGGGGACACGCCTTGCGGCCATAATCAGGAAATCTAAAATGCAATGTCACAAATTGTAAAAAATATATTACCGTTTGCAGCCACCGTCCGACGTGTACAGTGTACGCATTTGCACATGCATGCCATGACAATTCCATACCGGCAGCCAGGTGGTGAATCCCTTCCCCCATGTTTCTTGGCACTTACTGCAATTTGCGGATTATTGATGAAACTACTGCAGGATTCCAGTTGAAATTTGTTCAGGTCCTCCAGGCATTCCCGGAGTTCCAGATACTTCTGGAACATTCACCAGAACACGTTCTCGTTGTTCACCCCCACGCTGATTCGCCGTGCGAAAGTGGCTTACATGTAGTGGACCAATTAAACATCAAATGGATGCGATGATTTCAGGTTCCATGATATGCGCTGTTTTTCATATGTATGACTTAGGAATTTTACTTGTGCCATTTTACTAAAACTTGTCGTAACACTCTCCTCGTCGCAGTCTTCTGCTTTTTTATGTATGAAAGGAAACCGACTCTCATATCTATGCCCTACTTTCGTCGCGAGACATTACCAGAGGTTATATATAACAATCGTTGTTACGTGTAACCCGTGTAGTAATGCTTAATAAGAAATTCTTGTTTTCATAACTACGTAGCGTAATGGTTAAAGGTTGTAGTCGCTGGACAAAATACCCTCGAACCCAAAATTAGAAATAAATGTTAGTTCCGTCCTCAGTGTTGACGTCATATCTAGCTGGCGGTGTGTCCACTCATTTTCTTTTTCTAAAGTACAAAGTGCAGAAATTGTGACAGCTGGTCGACTCAAAGAAGCACAAGATCATAGGTTTAGCAGACACATGGCTAATGCCGGACAGTAGAGAACTTCCTGACTATTCCATCTCTCGCAAGGATCTACTGGCCAGCAGAGGTGGAAGAGTAGCAGTCTACGTTGGTGCTAAATTACGCGCAGCCCCAAACAGAGACCCAGCTCTGCCTTCCCTTGAAGGGTCCCTATGGATGAATGTTAGGACGTCTCACCTATCCCACATTGTCGGCTTCATTTATCATGCCCCGTCCGCAGCCCCAGAATGTCATTAGACGGGCCACCACAACCCCTGGATATCGCGCCATCGTTCTGGGCGACTTCAATCTCCTGCATGCAGGTATTCAGCGGACTAACGTGCGGTACTGTGGCCACTGAGTTCTACGACCTCGTACAGGAAGTAGGACTCAGAGCACGTCAGTCCACACACGAGGTGGAGAGAAGGTCAAAGACCATCCCGACTACCTTTTTCCCTCTGCTTCCATTTTAAGCACAGGATTTTCCATTACATGCTAGAGAAAATCACATTGGTGCATTAGAATTTCCACCTCAGAATTTTGGACGTGACGGCAAAAACGCGATTAGCCCAACTAACCGTAAGAGACGACCATTCTTAATTAGAGTACTTCTCATTGGCTGCTTCGGTAGAGGAAGTGGTTTGGGTTATTCGAGGGGTGTCAACGGATTTGCTCAGTGAGAACAGGGTTAGCAGTCAAACTGGAGCACAGATCACCTGTTCGTCCAACCGCGGGCCGTATTGGTTCCTTTGACAGATAAAGGGTTGTGAGTGGTTAGGGGCGTCTGTGAATCTCACGTCCAATAGGAATGTGTCGTAGTAGACTTCGGTCTGTAATGTAGGAGTGAACCAGTTTGTGAGAACATTTTCATTAGTCCTCTCGCGTACACGGCTGGCGGACGCAAGTACACTCGCATCAGTCGCGAAACACAGACGTATCATCGAAGCATTTGAAAGGGGTGATGACTGGCGCACGGTTGCCTTTCTGAACGGAATCAAATGTAATACCCCTTAGAAGCGGCTTCATGTGGATTGCATCGGTTATGAAGCTCAGCCTTGCAAAAGACATGGAAGCAAGGTTCTGACAAAATCAGAGGTCGATACGTTGTTGGAGTGGATTTCCATGAACCCAACGACTACACTGCAATTTTTGAGATTGCGCGTCAAGACTGAGTTTGAGGAGGAGCTGTCGACCACAACGACTAGTCGACACTTGGATGGCCGCTGCATAACTGTCAAGAAACTGCGCCAAGTACCCATTGGTGCGAACTCAAATAAGAATTTGGAGTTACGGTGACTGCATATCGATTGATGGGGTGTTATGCAGATGCAAAGACTATTTGCTGGATAGATTGGACAAACTTCAATTTGTTCTGTACAAGGTCAGTGGGACGTTCATTAAAAGAAACGAGAGCATGCGTCTCTGTAACAAACAGCCGAGACCGTAATCTTCACTTGATTGCAGCTGACACCAGGCTCGACAGTAGGCTATACGAGGCGGGGACCATACGACAGCAGTGATTGCAAGGGCTGGCTGCGAACCCTGCTAGATCAGATGAAGATCAGTATACCCATGTCAAACTTTGTGCTGATATGCGAAAACGCACCGTGTCACACCGATCTGGAAAGAGTTTGCTGAGGAGTTATACAATGGAGGACAAACCTCACGACTGGCACTCCGTTCACCAATGTTGAATCCAATTGAGAATGTATGGAGCATGGTGAAAACAAGAGTTGAAAGCCAACTGCAGATACATCACGGGAATATAATAAACGGAGATCTTTAGGGTGCGCAAAGTCAACAGGCGTGAAAAACGTGGGCCCTAGAAAGAGGAAGGCAGATGGAACCTACCGATTCTGTGTCGACTTCAGAGAGCTTAACCGAGTGACGATCAAAGATGCTTTCCGGATGCCGCAGATGGAGGAGATATTTGCGCACCTACACGAAGCTAGAGTACTATCCCTCATTGATTTGCGTTCCGGTTACTGGCAACTGCCAATGGCATCGAAGGACAGAGCGAAGACTGCCTTTTGTGTGAACGGACAGCAGTACGAGTTCCTGAGGATGCCGTTTGGTCTGTGCAATGCTCCAGCCACCTTCAGACGTCTCTTGCTTCGCATTCTGGAGGATCAGGAGGGAGTAACCGTATACGGAGACGACATCGTTGTATTCTCCCAGACAGTGTCGGAACACGTAGACAGACTGCGGGCAGTGTTGCGGCGGATCGACGCAGCTGGCCTAAAACTGAGTAGTAAGAAGTGCCAAATAGGCCGCAGTTCAATCGTCTGCTTGGGACATACGGTTGGTAATGGGAAAATCCAACCATTGCCGGAGAAGCTGACAGCCATCAAGAACTTCCCAACACCTAAGTCGAAGCGGCAACTGAGGTGTTTTCTCGGAATGGTTGGTTACGACTCGAAATTTATGCCGGGGTTCTCGCAGAAGGCATATCCACTGTTTCAACTGCTGAGGAAGGACAGGAAATTTGTATGGACCGAGGACTTGGAGGTGGCATTCAACGAACTCAAACAGGATGCTGGGGGCATTCGACGGTGCCTAACGATCCCCAAACCGAATGAACCATTCACGGTGTCAGTTGATGCGAGTGATATCGGAATTGGGGCAACTCTTTCACAACCGTCAGGGACAATTGAGTATGCCAGCCGAGTACTGACGGGAGCAGAGCGGAAGTATTCTACAACGGAGAAAGAATGCTTGGCTATCGTCTGGGCGTTGGAGAAGTGGAGGACCTATCTGATTGCGACCACCTTTCATGTTGAGACCGACCACAAACCCCTGATCTGGCTGAAGACGGCGAAGGATCCGCGCGGACGACTGGCACGCTGGGCACTTCGGCTACAGGAGTTCAACTTCACTATCGGACATGTCAACGGCACGAACAATGAGGTACCTGATGCACTGTCGCGACCGATACAGGAAAGTGAGCTGCCGACTGAAGCCATACCCGTGAACGCAGCATTGGTAGCCGATAAAGACCTCTTGGTCAATCAGCAGCAAGACCCTGGAGTACGCGAAGTATGTGAACATCTACTGGCAGGTACCAAACCCAAGACGTTGACTCCGGGATTGAACGAGCTGCTACAGATCTGGGACCGGCTACACCTGGAGAACGGTCAACTTGTCGTTGATGTGGAGGTGCAGAAGGGGCTTCGACCTCGGAGATTGCCATTTATTCCAGTGGACCAGAGGGACCAGGTAATTCGACTTGCACACACAGATGTCCACATGGGACGAGAACGCGTGTTCGAACTGCTGCGGCGGAGGGTATTTTGGCCCACGATGCGGAAAGATGTGATTGATTTCATTCGAGCCTGCCCCAATTGCCAACAGAACCGAGAGACAGTGACCACAACACCACCCATGCAATCGATCGTAACAGAGGAGGCTGCTCACACCTGGGGCATAGACATTTTTGGTCCACTCCCAACAAGCTCGAATGGAAATCGCTACATAGTCGTTATGATTGACCATTTCACACGATGGGTGGAAGCCATTCCAACGGCGGATCAAACGAGCGGAACGGTGGCACACGCTTTCGTAAGCAATGTCGTGGCTCGCTTTGGAATACCGCACAGAGTTATCACGGACCAGGGCCCATGTTTTGAGGGGCGGCAATTTCAGGAGATGCTGAGGAATTGGGGGATTCAGCGCCTGAGAACATCGCCGTATCATCCACAAACGAACGGATTGACGGAGCGGTTCAATCGTACAATGAAGGAATGGCTGAACAGTAGAGGTAATAACTGGGAAGACGGACTACCGGATGTTTTGTTTGGATATCGCACAACAAAACACGCAACAACTGAGAGTTCGCCATTTGAGCTGACATACGGGAGGGAGCCAAGGATTCTCTTGGATGTCTGCGTGCCAATAAACAGAGAGGGACAGTTACTACCGCAAGAACGACGAAACATGGAACACCGTGCGCTTGAACGAACAACAGAAAGGCAACGACGGAATAAGCGAAGTTATGACATGAAGCACAACACACATAAATGGCACCCGTTCAAGATCGGAGATCAAGTGAAAATAAGAGACTACAGCAGACCAGAAATATCCGGACCCGGCGCAGGGAAGTTCAGAAGGCGGTGGAATGGACCATTTACAATCACGGACTGCAGGAATACGAGCTGCCAAATCAACCAAGGTCCTCGTGGGCGATGGATCAATGCTGCAAACTTGGCACCCTGGCACAATCGTGGCAAGTTCCTTGAAGAAGGGGCGAGTGTGGTGGATTGTCAGGTCGGAGGTGCGAGTTTTCGAACGCTCGGCCGAATACCTCAACGCGGTGGGAGCTACGTTCAAAAGCCTGCCGCTATCGGATCAAGGACAACGTGCGCGACCGGATGAGTCATCGCTCGACTGGATCGGACCAACGGACGAGGCAGGGCAGGCGAAATACGACAG
>QNGE01006260.1:17873-28419 GCA_008508345.1 Paragonimus westermani | reverse complement strand
TTGCGCGATGGCTCGTCCGGCTGCTCGTGCTGTCCGCCATCCACCCAATGTTGGCCTTGACCGTATTCCAACATCGTGTCGAGATGTTCCTCTAAATGTTGGAAAAACCACGCCTCCGATCTGGCCGTCTGCCGTATTTCGCCTGCCCTGCCTCGCCCGTTGGTCCGATCCAGTCGAGCGATGACTCATCCGGTCGCGCACGTTGTCCCTGATCCGATCGCGGCAGGGTTTTGAACGTACCTCCCCCCGCGTTGAGGTATTCTGCCGAGCGTTCGAAAACTCGCACCTCCGACCTGACAATCCACCACACTAGTGCTTGCCGATTCGTCACTTAGTTATTGGTCGGTTGCCTTTTGGTTATTCATTCTTTATATGCCTGTACCACGTAACCAATTGACACACGTTGTACTTGTGTCTTACCAACTCGTTCTCCTTACCCATGCGGGACGATTTAACAGTTGGCGACGGATATGGCCGAAACAGCATTATCAGAATTATTACAGCGGCAACAGAGTCAATTGCAGCAACAGGAGGATCAGAATGAACAGCAGCAGAAAATGATGCGGCATCACCAGCAAGCTTTTTTGGAGTAGCAGCAGACGAACGCTAACTTGTTTGAGTCACTCACAGCACAACTAACCGCCCTGACTACGTCACGTACAGCCGCCACTTCGAACCAAAACTGGAAGGATACCTTGGCAACCAGCATTCATGAGTTTAATTATGATCCAGATAATGGTGTGACATTTTAATCTTAATATCAGCGTTACGAAGACATTTTTCTAGTTGATGCAGCCGCGTTGGACGAATTCGCCAAAGTACGCCTTTCAATGGAGAAAGTAGGTGCAGCTGAACATGCAACTATATTCTTCCACAGAAATCTCTTGACTTCACTCTGATAGACACTGTTTCAAAGCTTCGTTCTTTTTTGGTGAAAGGACATCTGCGTTTAACATTCGATACAACTGTCTGAAAATCTCTCGACACGCTACAGAAGATATCGTGACGTACGCTGGTAGAGTAAACCGAGAGTGTGAACGTTTCCAGTTAAAACAGATATCGGACTCACAATTCAAAGCTTTCATATTTGTTGCCGGTTTGACATATTTAGAGGATGCTGATATACGAACGCATCTTTTAGCAAAACTTGATTCGTGTGCAGACTTCTCAGTTCAGGATTTAACGGCAGAATACTTGCGCGACTCACAAATGTTGCAATCGGCCTCATATCCCACTGACATATCATCAGTTGACCGAGTTATATGACACAATCCTCCATCATATGTTTGTCGTGACGCACCTTTTCGTACACAACGGCTATATTCCGCTTGTTGGCTATGTGGACAGTGGCACTTCGTTCGATTTTGCCTATGTTGCAGAGACGTGTGTCAACAGTGTAATTGTATGGGTCACAAGGAATCACACTGAAGACAATCAACCCAAGGCTTCCACGTACGTCGCCAGTCCAATGTGGTGTTTACTACAACAAGTGGTATTGTTCACCGACGGAAATATATGACCCTTCACGTTGAAAATCACCAAGTTACGTTACAGATAGATACTGTGTCGGACATCACAATCATTTCCCGTTTAACATGGATTAACCTTGGAAGATCACCGTACAAGCCAACACACAGAATAGCCAAGAACGCTAGTGGTCACCAGATTTCTCTTCTTGGTGAGTTAATGTGTATCTTCTGATTCCGTGATAAATGTGACTTTGGCATTTGCTACATATCTGCTAGCAACCACCTAAAGCTTTGGGGTATAGACTGGATAAAAAAACTTGATCTGTGGAATGTACCCTTTAATTCTGTTTGTGACGTACATAACACTATTCACTCAACATTTTGTGACGTGGCTACAGTCTCCAGTAAACTGTATAGTGATTTTGTGCAGCAGTTACCAGATAAATTTCCAGATGCTTTTACGAACAAGTTAGGCAGGATGCAGGTCAGTGTTTTGTCCCAAGCGTTCCGTGCCATACTCAACAACAGCAGCGTTGGAGGCTGAACTAGATCGTCTAGAAGCTATGGGAGTGTTGGCAAAGGTGAACTACTCCTCCTGGGCCGCCCCAGTTGTAAAAGTGAAAAAAGCAAATGGCTCCATTCGACATTGTGGTGATTTCTCAACTGGTCTGAACAAGGCTTTGCAGACACATCAGTATCCACTTCCTGTGCCAGAAGACTTATTTACTCGACTCAATGTTGGCAAAATATTCTCTAATGCATACCTCCAAGTTGAAGTGGATGATAGTTGTAAAGACCTACTAACAATAAACACACATCGAGAACTGTACCGTTACAACAGACTTCCATTCGGTGTTCAATGTGCTCCAGTAATATTTCAGCAAATTATGGATACCATGCTTAGTGGTTTGGCGTTCGCTGTTTCTTACATGGACGATATCATCATTGTAAGCCCCTCACCAGATAAGCACAAAACACACTTGGAACAAGTCTTTAATCGTATTCATGAATACGGATTCACCTTACAGAAACAAAAATGTGAGTTTTTTTTTGCCTCAAATCAAATATCTGGGATTCATCGTCGATTGCAATGGGCGTCGTCCAGACCCCGCTAAAATTTCTGCGATTAAAGACCTCCCTTCTCAAACTAGTCGAGTACAGTTACAGTCATTCTTGGGTCTTGTGAACTAGTATAACACTTTCGTGCCCAGTATGCATCAACTAAGGGCACCTTTAAACAATCTGTCACGCAAGGACACCAAATGGGTTTGGTCTCACGAGTGGCAATCTGCGTTTGATAGCCTCAAGCGAATCTTGTCTTCGGACCTATTATTGACACACTATGATCCTAGTCTCCCTATTATTGTGGCTGCTGACGCTTCTGACTATGACATTGGGGCTGTGATTTTACACCAATTCCCTGACGGTCACCAAAAGGCAATCAGCCACGCTTCGCGAACACTGTTACCTGCCGAGAGAAATTATAGTCAGATAGAGAAAGAAGGTTTGGCTTTAATTTTCGCCGTTAAGATATTCCATAAGATGTTGCACGGCCGTCGGTTTACATTGTGCACGGACCATAAGTCCCTGTTATCCATACTCGCCCCACCAAAGGGTATACCTGTCCACACGGCTAACCGACTTCAACGTTGGGCCACATTACTAATCGGTTACGATTTTGTCCTCAACTATATCCAGACGGAGCGTTCTGGTCATGCGGACGCCTTTTCCAGGCTGAGTGCGCATAAGTTGACTAGCCATCCAAGTGAGGACGTGGTCATTTTCTCTGTGGAGGTTGACGCTGACGTAAAATACGTGTTTCGAGAGTCCATCAGGAATTTGCCTGTCACTTCTACTATGATCCGGCGTGCCACTCAATCGGACCCTGTCTTGCAAGCGATAACGCACGGGCTGGCCCAAAGAGTTATGTGCAGTTTACAAACTATACTTCCAACGGCGGGATGCTCTAACGATTGTGGACGGGTGTTTAATGTTAGCGGATCGTATAGTGATACCACAAATCCTGAGAAAACGTGTTATACAATTGCTATATTGTGCACATTCCGGTGTAACACGTATGAAAGCTTTAGCATGTAGTTACGCATATTGGCCAGGGATCGATTCCGACATTGAGAGCACGGTCAAGTCAGGTGAACATTGTGCACGTGCTGCAAAAGTACCCGTCAAGGCTGAGTTGCACTCCTGGCCTCTACCAGATGGCCCATGGAAAAGAGTTCATGCCGACTTTGCTGGTCCACTCAGTAACCAATACTTTCTCATCCTTGTAGATGCCTTTTCTAAATGACCGGAGATCGTTCTACTACGCACAATTTCCACGACAACTACTATTTCGTGTCTAAGTCGCATATTTGTTCAGTTCGATTTTCCAGAAACTCTTGTGACTGACAATAGTACACAGTTCACTTCAACACAGTTTTCACAGTTTTGTAAATCATTCGCTATAAAGCATGTCCGCATTCCTCCATATCATCCTCAATCTAACGGACAAGCAGAACGTTTTGTGGATACATTCAAAAGGGCTCTTCACAAATTGGAGGGGGAAGGAAGAATGTGTGAAATTTTAGACACCTTCTTGTGTACCTACCGTTCTACACCAAATGCAGCCGTACCAAATAGAGTTTCACCAGCTGAAGTTTTTCTTGGGCGGTGAATGAGAACAGCACTCGATGCCATGCTTCCCGTCAAGCGGGCGGGTCAACGCAACATCAAGATGGAGAGGCGATTTAACCAACATCATCGAGCTAAGACTCGAGAATTCCATACAGGTGACCCAGTATTTGTTCTAAAGTTTCATGGCCATGGGTGTAATTGGGTGCCGGGAACTGTGACCTAGCGTCGATGTCATGTGTTATATGATCTCACCGTCCACGGCAAGAAGGAGACTCATCACATAAACCACATCAGACAACGAGATCCCAACATCTGCGACAAACCGGAAAACATCGGTGAATTACCTCTCGATATTCTGTTAGATACATTTGAACTGCCAACACATACGACTGAGAGTAACATGGAAGAAAACGTGGCACGAGAAAACCCTATCATTGAAACACGTCATTCACGACGAACTCGGGCTCCAATAAAACGCCTTAACGTGGACCCTTCTAAAAGGTCGTACGGATAGTGTTCATCTTAACAGATGAGATGTTGAATCGGAATCGGACGGGCAGTCTCGCGCTTACATGCCCACGCAATCACGCGTCCTAACATTTGCCAGATAAGCCATGCTACAAATTAACCAATCACGTGCGCTAGTGCTTGCCGATTCGTCACTTAGTTATTGGTCGGTTGCCTTTTGGTTATTCATTCTTTATATGCCTGTACCACGTAACCAATCGACACACGTTGTACTTGTGTCTTACCAACTCGTTCTCCTTACCCGTGCAGGACGATTTAACACCGATCGAGGCCCGTGCTACGAAAGTGAGCAGTTTCGAAACTGTTTGGAGCGTTTGGGAATCAAGAAAATACGCACGACTCCAAACCATCCTCAATCAAACGGATTGACTGTGAAGAACAGTCACACGATCAAAGAATGGTTGGCTGCGAAAGGGGGAAGCTGGGAAGAAACGTTACCATTGTGTCTGTTGGCGCACCGCTGTTCGCCGCAAAGGACAACGAAAATGTCGCCATTCGAGCTCATGCATGGGCGCGTGCCACGCTTGCCAGTCGATCAGGAAATTAGTTTATGGGTAGACCGACGGATGAGCACGCGTGAATCAGTGGAAGCTCGGAGATCGGCCAACCGAAACTTGAAAAACACACAAGAAGCTTTTAAGGAGCAATCAACGGCGAGGTTATCGGGTCGAAGGACTGTGTTTGAACCTGGTTCTAAGGTCACATACCGAGACCGGCTGAGCATGGGGGCAACAGGGCCCGGATCTAGGAAGTTCCTGGCAAAGTGGAGGGGACTGTATGTAGTAGTTGAACGTCGTGGCCCAGTGCATCTGATGGAGAATGGAAAAAGTCAACATCGAGTGCACGGAAGCCAGCTTTGTAAATGGTACGACACTCCGATCAGAAGAGAATGCACACCACATGTGTCAACAGCACCGAGGTCGGCACACAGATCGTCGAGATAACGAAGAGAACCTGAGCGCTTTTTGTTACGACTGGAACAATCATTGAGGGGGGAGAAGTGTAGTGAGGATAGACGGTCGCACCATACTACTTACACCGCTATTCAGTAGCAGCTTGGATCGAAATGATCGCGGGAGATATACGGGAGAACTATGGGAAGGATCATTGGAGGGCAGCATCACATGGAGTGGCTGTCGCTACACGAAGGAACTAAGCACTGTCATCCATGACGTCTGGAATGTCCTAAGACCAATGTTGTGTGTAAATGTGTGTTTTTTCCTTGTCCGGTTCACACCTTTAACACCAGTACTGGTTTCCCCAGATAGGTAACCTTTAAGCCATCGGCGTTCTTGGTTCCGAACACTGTCAGTCTTCTTGCAATCAGCGCTATGCTTGCAATGATAATATTTTTACATCCAGTGAACAATATCCTACTGGGCCTCTACATATTTCAGGACAATTTTCGGTGAAATTCATGAAAATCTCTCTTATGAGACATGAGTTAGATCAAGGTCAAGCACACAAACTCATGACTACAATGACCTACACGGTTCGTGATTTCATTGAGCACGTTTAGTTGTTTGGTCTGTACGTGGTGATCAATTGAAAGCGAACCAAGTTAAAGAAGCACATCAATCAGCAAACCAGCACCACAGGAAGACTAAGAAACATTTCCAAATTAAAGGGATACATAGCCCACAATGGAAAATGTGGTCGATTGAACTCTCTTTAAGTCTCATCCGAGACTGTATATCAGTGGGAACCAAGTTGATGATTGGTGCAATTTACTTCAACGTTAACCTAATTTAAACAGTTACGAGCAGATATCAGACAGTAAGATTTAATCAGACAGAGTTTTCTTAGCTTTAAAAGTTAAACGAAGCCTCAAGCTCAAAGATGACAGACAAACTTCGAACAGACATGGGGATGATGTGAAATTTCTTCTCGATGTTTTCCTATATTCCGATTGTTTGTTCCTGTCTGATACACCTATTGTTAATCTCATTTCATCATGGCTTTGACCGCTGTTTAACTCGTAGTTTACTCTTCTGCATGGTTCTCCAGTCAACTAGAATTGGACCCCCACTATGAAGAATACACTTTGTTTGAAAATCAGCAACAACGTGTGGTTTCTGATGTGGTCTTCTAGCTTCTTTAGTAATGTGAGAGGAAGGCTGCTGCAACTCAGCCGTACAACAGCGGGTTACTGGGGGATTATGCAGGCCATTTATTCTAAAGACAGGAAGACTGAATCACCTTTCTCGACAATTTTGACGCATATGAACTTGTTAGTAAAATAATAAATTACTGTCGGATTGCAGGGAGATTTGGGCCTGTATAGGTTGAACGCCACTCATATTTGTTTGTGGCTGTTAGATTCCCATAGACTTTCCAGTCAGGTCCTTTCGAAAAGAAGCACTGGACTCGAATTTTGCTCTTGTTAGAGTTCGTCAGAAGTCTTGGTTGTGAGGTGATCGACTGGAGCTAACAAATCAGTTACTCTATCTCCTGTCGAGGCGACCGGGTAATCTGAGCATTACTCACATGTAAATGTGGTCGATCGTCTAAATAAGAGGGTTCAGTCTTGTGCACTATGAAATCAATGACGTAGTGGTAAACATGGTTATCTCATGAAGACATGGTTGCAGTTCTACTCCAGGCCATTGTAGGGATGTTCACTACTGACGAGTTCAGACGGGAATGAAACTCGAATCTAGTGTTTCTTTCCAAAGAAGATGGCTGGAAAATGTATGGGAATGTAACAGCTGTGATCAGTTGTGAGTGATGTTCACTTTGTGTAGCACTAAATCAAAATGTTATGGAAAACCTAATTTGGTCAATTTCCTGAGACGGTTTAAAAAGTTCGGTTAACATACTGGAACCATGCATTAAAAATCAATTCAAGATGTTCACAACGTAATTCTTTTGTAGTCGTCAATTCAACTATTTTCCCACGCAGATTTACGCATCAATTTTTTGACCGCTTGTATGATCCAGTGACCATCAAGATTGTTGTTCCAAATGTAGGAAAAGTTATTTGTTGAAAAACAGGCTATTGTTTGCATTGAACCTTTTGTTTATTCTCGTTACCAACTAGAAAAAGCGAGCCAGAGATTGACTGCTGTAAGAAAGCGGAATTTTGAACAGTCAGTCATTTTATTTTAACCATATACAACAGACCTTGGCTTGGCTATAATTATAGCTGTGAAAACTTATGTACACTTGAGTTTGTGTTGAACGGTTCTGCATCTCCTGGAAGTTTCTTTCATTGAAGCAATTAAGGGATAAGTAACATGCCTATTCATAGAAATTCTACAAAACGCGCTTGGTCATAAAATTTTGTGCGAGAGTTCAGACGAATCTCACTTTCAATGTACTACCTCTATTTACCAATCCGTGATCAATAATTGCATTGAGATCCTCAATTCCTACGCAGTTTAGCAAGTTGATGACTTTATGTCACCCACAAATTAATAATGGTTCATATATATATCTCATTATTATTACTTCTCCCGGTTATGTGTTCTTATTTTGACTTATCAAGACTTATTGCAGAATGAAGTATGAAAATGGAATAGATTTTTTGCCTACTCGGCTCTAAACGAGTATCTTACTTTCAATGCATACTACACGGTGTGCGACTATGACGCCCTAACATAACCGAATTTCCAATGGAAGTTGTGCAGTTTAAAAGTGGGGAACTGCTTCGAATCTGTCAGTGTGCCGCGACACATCACAACGCAACAATGAAGATATGAAAGTTATGAAGTTAGATAATTCCCCAATGAGTATGAATACTGAATCATTGAGCTATGGACGGACGTGAATTTGAGCACTACTTTACTGTAATTCAGCACGGACACTTCGAGTGATAGGGATAGAAAAACCGAACAAAAAATAAACATTAATGGCTACTGAGAATATAACAGTAGAAACAATGAGTCACCGAAAAAATTCCGCACCTGCCGACCGGTGAAGTAATGAGTTGAAGTGACCATCGACCGCTGACTTAGCCACAGTTGGCTTATGTTTCATTAGAACATTTCTAACCCTGTTTTCATTTGTACAACCTAAACGACCCCACCAGCTCCCTCGTTGACAGTTCTCACGGCCCACGTATACCCCCGGCAGTTTCCGTTCAACCATTTCGTACCATATCACGCCCATCACTACACCGACGCACCCACACACATTTGGTCGGTGACTGAACCTCTTGGTACTCGGCCGCAACAACAGCAAGCAACATTTCATTTACTTGTTCCAGGATATGTCTACCAGTGTTTTAGCGCATTTTCATGAAGTAGTTATCCTGCAAAACAATAGAAAATCTGCCCATGTTTCTAATGGGAGCGTTGAAAGCTACCTCTGATTAAGAGTATTCAGCGTATGTTTGGTATAATTTTGTAGGGTAGCTGAAATCCTCCTCCTCGCAACCAAACGTGTACGTACTGTTGGTAGAAAACCTTTATTAATCCTGCACGTTGTCCATATGAACGGCCATGAAAGTTAAACAGATACCTACGAGCTAGCGTGACTTCCTATTTGTTCCTTCAATTTTTGATTCGAGTGATCCAGAACAATCACTCCACTTCTCGGCACAGTACTTTTGCAAAAGGCAGAACGCGATTAAACGACAGAAGTGCTAGCATCTGAAAATATGGATGGCCAGGCTACCCATAAACTTGATGTGGTTTAGAATTGCTTCTCTAACCAAAGGGTACCTCCGAAGAACCCTAATTTTTCCTGTAGCAAAGCGGATGCACACGAAACTCCTGGTTACCAACATTTTCGCCATGGAATTTGCCTATGAACGGTGTGATAGAAGAACGTTTAGATTTGACGGTAAAAAAACTGGCTCCCTACAATATGGAGATACACTTTAGCCGATTATCAACTCTCGGCGATCCGTTTCGGACAAGTCCAGTATAGATTCTCGAAGAACCGAATGACACTTTTAAACGTCAGTCACTTCCTTCACCGAATTCCAAGTGACTCATCAGAGTGAGTCCACAAGGGACAATTTGTAAAACTGGGTGTCAAAGGGCGTGTGAGTTGACTCTCTAGTGGTACTTCGAGGATGACCTCATATTTGTGGCTTCACTGTACTGAACTAAAGAGTTAATTGGGCAGGTACGTCTAGGCTAAGTATCGGGCCGCTTTGAACAAAATGTTGACAACTAGAAATAAATTCACTCACGATTCGTGGTAACGATACTTTTTTAAAGATTAAGATTAAACACACCGTATATCATTTCCAGCAGAATGCTGCGAACCTCAGTCTAACTTGTCAACAGATGGTCCCCAAGAAGCCATGTAAACATGTTTACGAATAAAGTACACAAAGCACACATTCAAACTGTCTAAAACGGTAGCCACCTTATTCGTAACAAACATTTTCCAATCTTTTGCCTCTGAAATACGGCTGGCAATGCAAATCGAAACGACAACGTCTCATAACGTTTGTCTTTTTGCAGCTTTGATGAATTGGATCGTGGGAACATAGGGCTAAGCGTTCTTGAGTCATTCAGACCTTTGAATTTGTCCAACGGATTATTGGGTTCAGGAAAGCTGGAAGTTTTTTGTCAACCCAAATAACCTAACTGACAGAAAAGACTGCAGCTATCAGCTCTAGCCTCAGTTTGGTGGTAGCTTCCCAAGGAAGAAATATTGGTTTTCCCATAAACGGCGAGCAAAATCCCAGACCGTCTGACCCAGGCGTTTGCTAGAAAAATGTCGTTACAGAACGTTGTTATTGGTGGGTGTGAATCGACCAGCAAATGAAACCGAACAAGTTCAATTTCAACAGACGATAAACAGCAGGGAATTGGACATTGATATGAGAGAAGCGCTAGACTCGAGTTTCGCTCTGATTAGAGCTCATCAGTAGTGCATATGCTTGCCACGGCCGGGATTCGAACTCCGGCCATTCGAATGATGAGGCAACCGTGTGAACCACTGCGCCATTCACCTCACAT